>JAJLWC010000012.1:0-186335 GCA_030674195.1 Starmerella stellata | reverse complement strand
GGGTAAGATCATTCAAGCTATACTTAGACTGAAACGGGATGTAAGTCCAAATGTATATTATTCCAATTGATTATTTAGGTTGTTTCACCATCCTATTTATACTTGAGTATCCAGTGGATGCGTATACCGGATAGAGAATGTAGTCCAGCCACTTGTCCTATCACGTGCTATTGCGGTGACGTACGTGGCTCTCAACAGATACCATTAATTACATAATCATAATTAACCCAACAGTAAGCAGGACATTAACGGGTTTCTAAAGTCAATCGAACTAGTTTGTCCGTTTCCATCCATCTGCACGGTTGAGTCTGTGGAGAGTGCAATTTTGGTCTACAATACTTTGCTTTCTTTTTCGAACTTGAAGTCACTTGCTTTGTGAGATCTTTTGCAGCAGGTGACTTAACAATTTAAGTTACCAAACCGCCTCGACCCCGCACTTTATCCGCCTTCCCTCCCAACTAGAAAAAAGTTGAATGATAATTCTCACACAGCCTTGTCGTTCTTCGTTCCGCGAGAATGACAATGCCGTGTTTTACATAAGAACCGAGCCGTCTAGCGCCGAAGTCAAGAACACGAAGTACTCTGTTCCCCGGAAATGGGTTCCCCGTGTTTGGGCTAACTATACTTCCCCGTCTGGGCTGAATGCAGTAGACAAGAGTTTGGAGAAATCGCGAGTCCCGGGTTTGGACTCCGACCATTCTGACAGCAGCGAAGCCAACTCTATGCATACCTTGCCGGTGTCGTTAATAAGGCATTGCGTCCGCAAACGGAGACGGCATGTGTGTATAGTGAACAGCACGTCGTTCCACCCATTAACCACCCAATCAAGTCAAATCGACTTACTCTCTAACGAGACTGAACTGCCTCCTTTAAACAATCAGCTGAACAAGCAGTTAAAACAGCAGTTTAAACAGCAGTCTAGCCAAGGTAGCGAAAACAGCCAAGGCAGCCAAGGCAACCAAGGCAACCAAGGCGACCAGCTGGTTTCAACTACTAAACCAGCAATCAATCGGTTTCAAAACCGAACTGTGCCCCCTCGGCCGCGCAAAGCAGCCAGCGAGCCGACTAAACCGGCTAAACTAACAATACGATTAAAAATACCCATGCCGCATCTTTTGAAGAAGAATATCTGGAAACCTGTTAACGCAAAAGCGTCTAAAGACACCTTTAAAGACTTATCTGAAAGCGTCATTGACAGCGACTTCCCACAGATCCTCTCAATTCCTAATGACAACACAATTAACGACGACACCAGTAACGAGGACAGCGAAGAAATGGAACTCTACGAGAACCGGACAGCTCCTCTCACGCTTAATCCTCAACGGCGTTTCTGCCGCATAAATCCCGACTTTCTCCGCGTGATTGTAGCGAAACGCGAGATGTATCATCATGGCAAGCTGAACTACGTGTCCTGTCCGCAGTTTAGGTCTCCACGTATGGACGATATACCTAAACGGCCGAAGATCATAGAACAAATGGGCATTTCCGTTGGATGGACCAAATCCTTCCGACGCAACTGGCGCGAGCTCTCTGAATGCGATTTCAGCTGAGTTTGGATTAACGAAACATATTTAACGAACGTGACGAATATAGCAGTAATGAATGTACTACTGACGACTGCTTACACCATCAATTGAGGCCGGGACGATATTTTGCGACTTTTGCGATTTTTGCTATGCGACACATTTGCGATTTTTGCGATACATTTGCGATACTTTGGTGAGACGGTTGGATACATTTACGCGCACACACAATTATGCGTATGGGGTTTGGATATCTGGATACACTGAACGCATTGAACAAATTAACAAATTGAACGCATTGAACACATTGGATACAACACATTCACATTCACATTTGGAATTCGAAAATTTGGGATATCTGCGAATCTGCATTACATGGGTCATTTGGTATTAACCCAGCTGAGACAGCACAGAAATAGTCAATTGCGCTGTCTCCTTTTCTTCTTCCCCCCTTCTTTCTTCCCCTTTCTTTCATTATTCATTTAAGGACCTTTTCATTCATTATAAGGCCTTCTAGTGAGACTTGGGTTCCTCGCATCATGCAACAGTTTCTGAGTCGGGTTTGCGTTATTGAAGGATTATTACATGCATGAACCCAAAACCGCTTATCCCATGTATGCGTTTGTCTAAGCATACGGGGTAATTACATAGGACCAGGCTAGCATATGTAGGACTGTACAATTAAAAGACAACAAACAACAAACGAAAGCAATAAACAAAAACAACAAACAAAAACAAAAAAGAGAAAAAATAATTCTAGTTTTTATCTAAACACCATTACACGTTCGTCGAATTGGTTCAGGACAAAGTAAGCTAAGAGATCCGAACAGCCAAAGAAAGGAGTGAAAAACCCCAGCCCTATTTTCTCACCTATAATTCTCATGTCGACAGTCGAGGATATGATGGGCCTTGACAGGCCCTCAGACGAGGAAGACGAGTCTGTGTACCTTACAGCAGACAGCGATACCGAGGAGAAAGGACGCACGTCGCAATTCAAGTCGCAGAAACGGCCTACTGACGCCAGCGACGACGAAGAAGCCGAGGATGAAGAGAACGAAGGGATTAATGCAGCAGAAAGCGATGAAAGCAAGCAGAAAAACGAGCAGCAGATGAAGATTCTGAGCGAGGAAGAAAACCTTCGTAAACTGAAACAGATCAAGAAGAGCGGCGTCGTCTACCTCTCGTCGATTCCGCCGTACATGAAACCCGTCAAGATGAAGCAAATACTCTCGAGGTTCGGCGAGTGCGGGCGGATCTATCTAGCGCCAGAAGACGCAGCAACGCATAGCCGAAGAGTGCGGAACGGCGGCAACCGGAAAAAGAAGTATACCGAGGGCTGGGTAGAGTTCGTTAATAAGAAGCACGCGAAACTGGCGGCCGAGGTCCTCAATGGCAATCCGATTGGCGGCAAAAAGGGCAATTTCTACTACGACGATATTTTGAACATCAAGTACCTTCCTAAATTCAAGTGGCACGATCTCACCGAGCAGATCGCTTTAGAGGCCCAGGAACGACAGGAGAAACTGAAGGCCGAGATCGCGCTGGCGACTAAAGAGAACCGCGTGTTTATTGATAACGTCGAGCAGAAAGAGAGAATCGAGCACGCGAAACGCAAAGCTGCCGAGCCTTCTGACGAGAACCAAACAAAGAAACCGAAACGTGAACCAATTAGACGCAATTTCACACAGAAACCGGCGAAACCACAGGCCAGTAAAAACTCTGCAGAACTTAATAAGGTTCTGTCTTCGATTTTCTAATTATTTATTCCTTTTAAAATTTCTAATTTCTAATTTTTTTTTCATTTTCATTTTCATTTTAGTTACCTGATTCTAACTAACGCTTTGTATTACAATTCGCCGTGTTTTTCATTGTATTCGGGCTTGTTGTGATCTTCATTGTGCTCGGATTCGGCTTTTTCAGTATGCTCGAATTCAGCGTCTTCGTAGTTTTCAAAGTCAATATCGTCAAGGAAACTCAGATCGTTCCCCAAACTGAATATCGCCTTTAGCAACGCATCAGTATCGATATCAGCATCTTCTTCGTCCAAGCCCTCTTCCTTGTTCTTTTCGTGCTCGGTTCTTGTGGCATGCGTTGGATGCATGTCTTCAGTATCAGTTTTATTGGCCATCAAATCGCTAACAATCCTGTCGTACTCGGTCCACTCGGGAATCAGCCGTTTGGCTCTTTCCAGTTTCGGTTCTTTGGTTAACGGGTTATTGCAAAGATCAATAGTGCGAGCAGTAGAAAGTTTAGTTGGATCACACCATGTCTCGCACCATAACCAGTCTTCGTCTAGAGTGTAGATTGGAAGAACATGCTGTAAATCGTTCAACAAGTCCTGGTCGAGGTTAGCCAGACTATTAGGGTCACTGGAAAGCAGTTGGTACCGCGATCTGATGATATTGCCAGCACCCAGTTCCCTGAACTTCGCGAGATTGATCCTGTACAGAGCGCTGATATGGTATTTCAAACCTTTGTCTCCGAGTTTGTGTTTCCAGTAATCCTTTTGCCAGAACATATACTCGTCAAGCTCTTTATTGCCTTCTCCCATAGGGGCTAAAGCGTACGGCGCGTCTTTCATATCAATGCTCAAAAGATCCTGGAAATCCGTGCGCACAATTTGGTCGCTGTCGACAAAAATAACGTCTTGCAAGTCTGTAGGGAACAAAACATCTAGAAACAAGACTTTATACGCCCAGATCTCTCTTTGCTTATCTGTTTGAACCCGCAGCCAGGCAGGCCATTTATAGTTGACAAACTCGTACTGGAACCCGAACTTCGAAGCCATAACGGGAATAAACTGCCGGAACTTCGGGCTCATAAAGTTCTCGATTAGCCAGAACTTCACAGTCTGGTTCGTGTGTTTCATTACACTCAACATCATGATCGACGCAAGCCGTTCATAGAGGTGGCCGCTGGCAATTGTGAAGATGTTGACTTGAGCATGCTGCTGAAGATCAGTATTGCCCTTGGATCGCATTTCAGTAGGAAGAAGCTCTACCTGTGGAGGATAGGGCATGTACCGCGCGCGGATACTGGGTGGAGAGTAGTTCGAAACACTGACTTCAATGCAGTCAGTGCTTTGTTCATGGCCGGTTTCGGTTTTAAGAACTTGGAAAGAGCCGGGACGGGGTGTGCAAATACGGAAATTTCCGGGTTTAGGCACCTGCAGTTGGAAATAGCCTTCGTTGATGGTAACTGTATGGTCGATCCTCCTGCCGTTGGTGGTATAAACCTCTAATTCTAAAGAATCAGCACCAATAACAAACCCGGTAAGCACTAATCCTTTGATTTCGTAAACGGCGTTAACGGTGTTGGTGGAAACGCCGTTCAGGTAAACGTTCTCGAGATCAATATTTTCAGAAACATGGGTGGGAAGAACGTACCAGGACATTGGGAGGTCTAAATCGAGTGCCAACAATGTGTTCTTTTTACTAGCAAGATCAAATACCGGTTTGGAATTGTTAGCGCCGAACGCGGGCAGCAAATTCTGTTTAGAAACCTCGTCAAGGTCTAAAGACGATGCAGAAAACAGGATCTTGATGTTCATGCCCATATCGTATGCTAGTTTAGCATAGAAAGTATACACCCGGCCCAGCGTGGAAGCGGGATTAATGATGAAAATAGCATCAGAACTTTGTTTAGTGCTTTTCAACACGATATCCCAAGAATCGACATCCGTACGAAGCGTCACGCGGTCCTCAAGAGCAGCGGCCAAATACGACAACGCCATGCCCGAGATCGCAGGCGCGACTTTATCGATTCTCTGGACCCGTTCAGTCTGTCTGTTGATCAGCGGGTTCAAGTAGTTTGCGTTGAGACCTGGCTTTATCAGGATTTTGAGCCCGTCGATATAAATAGCGTCGGGTTTAGCCGGTAGATTAGAAGAGCTTATTTCCGCAGGTTTGGAACTCACTTCTTCAACGTTGCCTGACTTTATCTGGGCAACGAAATCACGCATATCCTCGAATGTGGTCATTGGTTTCTCCATGAGCTGGTTATAGACATTGTCCGCGATTCCATGCACCGGCACAACCGCCAACTCCATATCCCCGAAATCGATCCCTCTTGAAACAAGCGTGTCTAAAGCGTCTAGAGACTCGTTAGAAACCAGGCTCGACTCGAGCAGGATATGGTGGATAGCATGAACATTTGGAACCACAGTTTTGGCGAACGAGAGCGGCCAACCAGAAAGCGGGTACGGGATCAGGGGGTCGAGAAAGTCGACTCTAGACGATTTACCGAGCTCAAAAAGTAGACTGCGGGGATGACGCTTGCTCGCGAGTTTGATGGAGTCAATGGATTTCAGGTACTGCGCGTCTTTAGCACAAACAAGAGGCAACTTGTCTTTCCAGCTAGCAGGGTCAGTGTAAACACCATTAATAAAAACAGCAGGGCCGCTGAGTTTATTCAAGTCGAATTTGGTCAACCATTTCTTGACATTGACCAGCGGTTTAAATATTTTCTGTCCACCATAAAGCTGTTTGTTGAGCCCGTAAGCCACTTTCTCAGCATCGTCTAAAGAGTACCCTAAAGCCAAAGCCTGCAAAAAGCTTTCGCGGGATTCCAGCCCAAGCTGTGATATTTCGAGCCATTTCTTGTTAGTGGAAACAAACCCGATTTGGACGGGAACGCGCAATTGTAACGCGTTCTTCAAAACATCAATTGTTTGAGGATCAAACGATTTGCTGGCAATAACAAGTGTGTACAAATTCATTTTCAATGGGAAAAACGGGCCTTTAGAAACAGAAATAACCGAGTAGTCGGGGATCAGCTCTTTATACTTCTCCACCGGTTTCTCGATATCGTTGATCCAGCCAATTGCACGAGGAATACTGGTCAAATTGTACCGCGTGTTTTGTGTATTGCTGTTCTGGACACTGATTCCGCTCTGAAGCAGGGATTTGGCATTAGTGCGTTTAGGCAGTAGGTTCTGCAGATTCTGAAGAACAGCCTGCTCCTCTTCTACATGATTCATGAACGCATAGACGTCTTCGGGGTAGACGGGTTTACCATTAATGATAACTGCATTGATTCCCATCTGTTTATGCGGGTTGTCGCTCTCCATGCTCTTTCTATACTCCTCTCCATCGTACTCTGCCATCATAGGAATGTAGTCCACAAACCGAGAACTGATATTCTGAAGAAGGTCGAATTTCGTAGTATGATTTTGGATTGAAGAAAGCGCTGCCAAGGTGCTATAACCCAGCAACCGCGCTTGCTGCTCGGTTATGGAAACAAGGGATTTGTCGAGACCTAGAGAACTGCTGTTTTCGGCGTTAATAGCGAAATAGTCTGTGTTTTTCAAATTGAGTGAAGCAATGTAGCCGTTTAAATTGTGTTTTTGCTCTGCTGCTGAAGACATGAACCGCAGAACATAGACAATCTGTCCTCTAATTGCCATTCCGATTAATTGCGTGTGCAAGTCTTTGAACTGAGAGTCGTAGCGGACGTACAAAACAACCCAGTTAGTCCCGCTTCCAATGACTTTATCTTCGGCATAAATTCTCGGCATTTCCGAACTTCCTTTCTCGAGTTCAAGCTCGAAATCGAGGTTTGCAGACAAGTCTACGCATTTATACGACCCAGAACTCCACAGAACAGCGCTACAGTTAACATTAGACTTCAAATCATCGTCTGAAGTTGAGTACATCCATTCTAAAAACGGGGTTTTGGCTCCGAGGTTGAACTCCTGCTCTACAATCCGCGATGAAGGCATATCAACGAACTGGTACTGCAATGCATACTTGAAAACATCCTCAGCAGAGAATTCGGTCAAATTGTCGTGAGTATCAAGCATTTTAGAAAGAAGGGGGTAAAAGGCCGTAGCATTAAACCCGGAAACTGTTTCTAATGCCAGCAAAGACTCTGGCGACGGCCTTAGCGAGCTTTCTATTGAGACTGTGAGCTCTTTCGTCCATACCAAAGCAAGGACGTGCAGAATTCCCAGCAGCAACAAGCCCATTAGTTCGAATTCAGGTGTAGAACGCTCAGTTGTGGTTTGTTTACTTAAACGAGCGGTAAGGTGTTGGATTACGCAGCTGTTCTGCTATAGATTACTAATACTCCTCCACATCCTCAATTATATTCTGGCTTGCAACCCTGAGCCAGCCGTCTTACACTACCACCAGGTAATATGCTAATGTAGGAAATAACCTAGGACTAATAGAACTAATAGGACTAATAGAACTAATAGAACGAATAGAACGAATAGAACTAATAGGACTAATAGAACGAATAGGACTAATAGAACGAATAGAACGAATAGAACGAATATAACTAATATAACTAGCAAAGAAGTAACAAGGTACTAACAAAGAAGTAATAAAGAACTAATGAATGATATACGTACCAATATACGAACTTATACTTTGCTTTGTGTCACATATAAATTCATGCATCATTTAACGATGAATGTGCATAATTCGTATGATTGCATGATTTCATGTAGGTATATCTTTTAAAACAACTGCCGCTATCCGTTTCACTAGAGACACTGTCCAGCCTCTCTATACTGTTCTACGAGGTGTGTAATAGATTCCGTGCCTTGTACCTTTTCGGTGCCTTTCCTGAGCACACTCTTGGTAACACTAGGGTAGCGTCAAGGCGATTATTACGTGTGCTGAGTCAAAAGCAAGGCTTAGATGGGTCGAAGGGTCAGCGTCTAGACTGCTGAGTATGCGTAGCCAGTCTATATGCGGTAGACCCAAAAATAGCTTGTGGCGTGAAATTAAAGCGTTACCGAAACGGCAAGATGGAAATTGCACGTAGTATACTGAAATAAATCTAGTTCGTTTTCCGGTCTAATTTTTCCAGCGCTCAATTCTGGCGCGTACATACTATTTCCCTCTTCTTTAGCACCTGCACGAGCATGTATGGAAAACCGTTTGTGCATCACTAATCGAGCTAATCTTGCTGTGTTTCGGGTGCGCGCCCATATACGTTCAGTACCGCTATTAGGTAATAAATGAGATGCAGTACGTAGCCACAAACGGACGTAAACGTATATATATAGAACTAAAAGCAGCAAACTTCATTGTTTAGTATATTTCTCTTGACTTTAGACTGAACTACGACTTTTTTTGAAGAAGAAAACTAACTAATACTTGGACATGACACTGACATTACACTACTTGAACAAATCCCGTGCTACTAGGGTAGTCTGGCTGCTTGAAGAGCTCGGGCTCGACTACGAGGTCAAAGTGTATAAACGCGACCCCAAAACCGTGCTTGCGCCTCCCGAGCTGTCGAAAGTCCACCCCAGCGGCGTCTCGCCGCTTGTTGAAGACGACGGGCGCGTCTACGCCGAGTCTGGGCATATTCTCGACTACCTAGTCACGAAATACGGCAAAGACAGCGACCTCATTTGGAAGAACGAGGACGAGGAGAACACTATTAAGTACGCGCTGTATGCGGCCGAGTCCAATATCTCTATTTCCGGGTTCATGGTCGGCGTCCACAGAATCGCTGTAAAGAAGATGCCGATGATCGTCTCGTCGATTGCTTCTAAACTGTTCTCCACAGTCGACGGGTTCTACGCCACCGGCAAACTCGATAAATGCATGAAGAACTTAGACCAGCAGATCAAATCGAACGACGGGTACTTCTGCAACGGCCGTTTGACTGTTGCCGATATCATGTACGACACCACGATCACTAACCTTCTTTCTTTAGGGTCGGTGACGCAGTCGGATCTGGACACCAAATACCCGAACGTCGCTAAATGGCGCAAAATGCTTTCGGAGTTGACGGGAAGACGGATTGTTTCTCAGAAGGAGATCGAGCTGGACGAGCAATGATTAAACTTGTTTCTGGACTTGTTTCTGGACTTGTTTCTGGACTAGTTTCCTAAGCTGAGGTATGTAGCTTTGCTTCCTTTTCATTCTCTAATTTATTTTACTAGGTTTTTTCATTTGCTCTTGCTTTTATACTTTATGATCTCGTTTCCTCAGTTTATGATCTCGTTCATGAGGATTTCGGTTTGGCCTCGTTAATGAGGACTTTGGTTTGGCCTCGTTCATGAGGATTTCGGTTTAGATCCTTTCTTTGTTTTCTGGTTTGTTTTCTGGTTTGTTTTATTGCCCTGGTTGGTCTGGTTGTTCTGGTTGCCCTTTTCTTTCTCCTCTTTAGTCTCGTAGTCTACAACGACGCTCTGCGATGTCGGCGGCGAGTACGGCAGCCATTCTACTGGGTTCTGTTTGTATACCGGCAGTGGGAGGCTTAGAATAACGACCAAACCAGCAACCACGGCGAAACCGTACACCATGATATCGAACCGGCGCAGAATATAGCTTGTGATGCAGCATGCTGCGCCGCCGTAGTACGAGACTTTGTTGATATACTTCTCGGCCTTTTCCTGGCCTTTGAAGTCGATCAATCCAGCAGTATATGTTTGAACCAGTTCCTTAATCTCGTCCATGGTAGTGGTCTGATTAGTCACATCGCACGCGTGTGCTGTTGATGTGGACGCATGTCAATTGACCGCAGAGTACTAACTACTAATGAATATGGCGCATGTTAATTCATAGCAAGAGTTGTGTTCAAGACAACTGCGATTTAATTGCTATTAGTTTGATTAGTTTGATTAGTGTTGCATTAATGCAATTGAAGTCCCTGTTCTTTAAAATATATCGGTTTATAGAGAGTGTAGAGACTATAGAGATGTAGAGATTTAGAGATTTAGAGATGTAGAGATGTAGAGATTTAGAGATTATAGGGATTGTAGCGTTGTAGATTTGTAGATGAGATTTCTAATTTGTATAATTGCAGATTTAGGATGGGTTTGTTGAGTTTGTAATTTGTGGCAGTGGCTATTTAATAAAGGGTGTGGCGTGCATCTCGTTACTAAGCATGGGTGCGATTCTGTCTTTGCCGTTGATTCCAGTGCAGATGGCAGCCTCGGCCGTTTCTGGTTTCGCCGGGTCTGCACTGGGCTCGTTTTTCAGCACGTGTATGCGCAGTGTCTTCGGCGGCGAGGTTGGAGGCATTGGCGCGCGCGTTCTGTACGCTTTGTTCTTTCTACTGAACAGTCTCTTTTCCTGGCTGATGCTCAGCAATTGGGCAGCCTCTAAACTCGATTTGCTGCGGTACACATGCCGCGGAGAAGAGTGCACGCGGTTCGTCGCAGTACAGCGGATCAGCACAGCTTTAGGCCTTCTGCATCTCGGGCTGGCGATGATCCAGCTCCAGCAGCGCCGGCCGGCTGTTCAGAACGGGTGGTGGAAAACGAAGCTGTTAGTATACTTCACTTTCCTTGCGAGCTCGTTCTTCCTTATTCCAGCCGGGTTCTGGGTCGTTTACGGCAACTACGTCGCTCCGTTGTTTGCGTTCATGTTTGTGTTCATCAACCTAGTTCTGCTAGTAGACGCCGCGCACACATGGGCCGAGACGTGTATTGAGAAAATCGACCGCGGCCACCGAGAACGGTTGTGGAAATTCGTGCTTGTGAACTCGACGTTGGGGATGTATATTGGTGCAGCTATAATGTCGGCGCTAATGCTCGCTTATTTCTCAGGCAAGGGTTGCTCCACAAACCAGGCAGTGATTTCGTTTAATCTTGTTTTTGCTGTTCTGATCAGCGTTCTTTCCGTCAATCCTGCTGTGCAGGACAGCAACCCGCGAGCCGGTCTCGCGCAAGCGGCTATGGTCGCCGTCTACGGAACCTACCTCGTGCTTTCTGCAGTCACTAGCGAGCCGGACGGGAAGTGTAACCCTGCAAACGCCGGATCGGCTACTCGGGAAGTAGCCGTTGTTGTCGGCGCCGGGTTCACGTTTATTGCGATCGCGTACACGACCACGCGGGCCGCGTCTAGAGCCATTGCGGGAGATATGGAGGCAGGGACTTCGGACGGAGTAGTGCTTTCAGCCAACGTCCGCCGCGACGCTCTGCACAGGGCTGTGCGCGAGGGGTACCTTCCTCCAGCGGCACTAGAGAACGCTGACTGGTTAGACGACGACGCGCAGATCGAGCGCGATGGGTACAATTACGTGATTTTCCATTTAGTGTTCTTTTTAGCGACTCAGTATGTCGCCTCGATTCTCACAATCAATGTGAGCCCAGACGCCGCTGACCATTTTGCGCCTGTGGGCAGGTCGTTTTTCGTGGCTTGGGTGCGGATAGCCAGCTCGTGGATCTGTTATGCGCTGTATGCATGGTCTCTGCTCGCGCCTGTTGTCTTCCCTGACCGGTTCTAACTAAACACTATCGAACCACATGAGTAGCATGCATTAGACCATTCTTATCAGACATTGGTCGACATTTAAATTAATATATAACTCATTGACCATTCACTCATAATACTTACATGCTTTACATTCATTGCATGCTTTACATTCATTGCATGATTTACATTCATTGCATGCGCCGAATTCAATTACATGCGTTCTTTCAATTACATGACTCCTTTCAGTTACATGCGTCGAATTCACATTGTACATGCCTCACATTTACATTCATTACATGCTTCCTTCAGTTGCATGCTTCAGGCGCTTGCATTCACATCCACTTACATGCCTCATGTGGAATTATATGCGCTTCACACAGTGTATATGCAGTCTTCACATAGAGTGTATAGAGTGTATAGAGTGTAGGGTGTATAGAGTGTATGGTGCATAGTGTATGGTGTATAGAGTGTATAGTGTATAGTGTAGGGTATAAGCATAAGTATACTGGGCAATTTTGACAGTATCACGTAATGATTCGCGGAGATTTCATTCTAGTGAAGAATCTCGTTGTGAATGCGCGTGCTGGGTTAGACGCATGGCAGCGCTCGCTTGCCCAGCCGCTTCACGTGTCGTTACGAATTGGGGTAGGAAACCGGTTCCAGCAGCTGGCGTTGACTGACGATTTAAGGCGGACGCTGAACTACGACGCTCTTTGTACTCGCGTTTCTAAGAACCTGGAAACAACTGCATTCAGTTCGCCAGAAACTGCAGCGAAGACCGTGCTTGAAGATGTGAAGAAACTGCTTCTTCCGAACGAGTTTGTCGAGGTCAGTTTGAGCTTGCCGAAATCGGTGCTTCAGTCTCAAGGCAAGCGTTTAATTCTGGATTCCAGGACTCGCGTTGTTACCGAATCGCTTAAAAAGCTAAATTTGCCTGTGATTATTGGCGTTAACGAACTGGAGCGCGTTTATAACCAGCAGCTACAGCTGGACTTCGAGGTACGCCGATTTGAAGGCGAAAACGAGATATTCAAACCGCAGTTCGTTTCTAAACTCGAGCAGCATGTTCTGAAAACGAAATGGTTAACTGTAGAATCGTTCGCCAACGATGTCGTGCGGCTGTTTGCAGATCAAAATGGAATCGACGTCACTCTGCGCGTTTCTAAACCTTCAGCGCTCAATCTGGCCGACGCGGCTGCTGTTCAAGTCACTAGGACCATTGCTGAGCTCGAGCTGCCGTCCTTTATCACAAAAGAGGCTTCAAAACTTAATACTGTCTACCTAGCGTTCGGGACTAATGTCGGAGACCGGTTCTCTAATATCCGGCAAGCCATTCCCGCGCTTGAATCGATGCAAATCACTGTTGAGCAGACGTCGCAGATGTACGAGAGCGAGCCGATGTACTTTACGGACCAGCAGCCGTTCATTAACGGCGTTTTCAAATGCAGGACTCCGTTGTCGGCAGAAGAGGTGCTGAAAGCGGTTAAAGATATCGAGTATAAACTGTTCAGCAGAGTGAAACTGTTCGACAACGGCCCGCGGACCTTGGATTTGGACATTATTCTGTACAACAACGAGCATATCTCCACTCCGGACCTGACTGTTCCGCATAAGGATATGCTGAACCGACCGTTTGTGCTTGCACCATTACATGATGTCATGCCGAACTGTACTTTCCCTCTGAAAACCGAAGGCATGTACAAAGTGCTCCCGTTACAAGGCAGCGAGTACCTGAAACTGAACAAAACAATAGTAATGGCGATCATGAACGCGACTCCTGACAGTTTCAGCGACGGCGGAGAACTGGACGGCAGAGTTGCTGAGACTGCTGAAATGCACGCGCGCAACGGCGCTCATGTTCTGGATATCGGGGGCTACTCGACACGCCCTGGAGCTTCAGACGTGAGCGAAGCGGAAGAGATCGAGCGCGTTTGTAGCGCCATTGAACTGGCTAGACGCAGTTCAGGGCTTCCTGTGTCTGTTGACACGTTTAGGGCTAATGTGGCCAAGGCGGCAGTCTCGGCAGGAGCCAGTTTGATCAACGACGTGTACAGCGGCCAGCAGGACCCTGGAATCTTGGATGTAGCCGGCGACGCTGGGATCCCGTTGATTCTAAGCCATTCTCGCGGCAATCCGCGAACGATGGCAGGCCTTGTTTCTAAACAGGAGGTTAAAACACAAGCTGAAAAGACCGCATTTATTGATTCTGTGGCTTCAGAACTCGCGCAGTTTGTTTCTGAAGCACAAAAGAAATGCCGGTTATGGCAGCTAGTTCTTGATCCCGGATTCGGGTTCGCGAAAACTGGAGAACAGGATCTCGCACTTGTCCAGAATTTCCAGTTGCTGCAATCAGCAATGCCGTATAAACTCCCGTGGTTAGTAGGGCCTAGCCGGAAAAGCTTTCTACAGCCGTTTGCACAAGCTAGCAGCAAGGCGGAGAGAGATGCTGCTACAATTGCCGCATGCACTGCTTTAGTTCAGAAGGGGGCTAGCATCGTGCGTGTTCATAACAGCCAAATAGCAGGAGCTATGCGGTTTGCCGATTCCGTCTATCGATCTTCTTAAAAGATTCTTAAACATTCAATATATTGATTGAAAGGACACGGTAGATGCCAAATGCAAAGACAAATGCAAATGCCAGACACAGAACAGACACAGAACAGGCACAGAAACAGAAACAGAAACAGACGCTTGCCTAGTGAAAGTATACCGGTTAAATGAGATCGAATGAAGTGGTTCATAATATTTAAAGCATAATTTAGGCATAATTTAGGCAATTAGGCAATTAGTCGATTAGATTAGTCGATTGGACTAGTTGATTGGGATCAGATCACACTATTTCAAGCAAGCTCGGCCCGGCTCCATTCTATTGAAGCAAGTTTGTTCCATAACTCGGTCTTGCGTTTCCACCCATGCGACCCGAACGCAGTAGCCACTCTGTCCATTAAAACAGCGGTCTCAGCTGGTGCAGGGCCTTCTAACGGCACAGGGCTCAATTCCACTAACGCAGTCGACAGAACGCCGGCAGCCAGCAGAGCGTGCCCGGCATCACACAGCGACGAGCATACTAACAGCACACACCGCAACGAGTAAACGGGCAGCCGTACCCTTGAGTAGTATGTGTATAAGGCCTGGTCTACAGCCGTTGTGACGAACTGCGCCGTGCTGCTGCCGTGCCGAGTATCGGTTGGCTTCGTTTTAGTTGAGTCTGCTAATTGTAGACTCGCGCAAAGCCCTGACATCTCGCAAACAGCGCCGAACGCGTCCCATCGTTGTAATGCGCTTGTAGGTTTACGCAGCGCGTCATAAGCCGACCGTGCGAGCTGCCAGTTCTGTAACACAAACGCACAGTCTGCGAGCCGCCGGAGTTGCGCGTCAATATCGAACTGCGCAGCGTGTTTCCTTGAAGCCGGGATCGAGGCGACATGCGGCTGCATCTCACGGCATACCTCTAGAAACACATCGGTTTCCGGTCTTGGCGGACCGCTGCTAACAAGCTTTTTAAAGAACTTCCCGATCCCGGAACTGCTTGAAGTCCCATCCGCTGATCGCGAGCCTGCGTTCTGCCAGTGTCTAACTACTCGCTCAACGTACGGCAGGATCGACGTGTCGACGATTTTCTCAGTAAGTTGAGTGAACGTGTTCTCGAGTTTCAGTTCATAGCAGTGCGGACCGAACTCGTTAGCGATATTACCGAAACTCTCTGCTTTTATGCTTGTGTCTGCGATTTTTGTTGCCGTGTTCGGCATTCTGACATAGACTGCGCATCTAAGGAACTCCGGGCTGATGAAAAACGGCAGATTCTGGAAACTCTGTTGATAAAGCTGGGTCAGAGCGCCGATTGGCGACGGGTGGTCGTCTCCGACTGCGAGAATGCATGCTACAGGGTGCCCGAACGTTTCTGTTGAACGCAGAGTAGCAGAAAGCGAGGAGGTCGCATTGACTAACCGTTCAATGAAGTCGGAGAAGTACTGCTCGCCGTGCTCTTTTCTGGACTCGGCAATGAGCTCGCTGGCGTCTATGGTTTGAGGCTCGGAGCTGCCCTTGTCTACAAGGACGGGGAAAGGAACGAGCCGTAACCCCTGGCCGGATTTCCCGGAAAACACCACAGTGTCTGAGCAGAGCCTTTGATAGACTTCGTCGCTGCTGGCCAGCACACAGCAAGTCGGAACTACACAGCGGCTCAACACTGCATTCATACCCCTGCCCTGGAACCACGATCTCGGTCATTGGAATTAAATACTCTATCCAGTGCAATAACGAACGAGATCGATGCCATCAAATGATAACATCAATGATCTACTGTTATGTAGATGTACGGATCTGCGGATCAACAATTTGCGGATCAACACTGGTGTGCGGAGTTGTGATTGTATAGTTGCATAGTTGTAATTGTATAGTTGTAATTGTATAGTTGTATGATTGTAATTGTATGATTGTATGATTGTAATTGTAATTGTATAAGTATAAGTATAAGTATATGGATTCGCATATTAGACCATTTACACAGGAATAACGCTTGGTTAGTTTAGTTGCCACTCGGTGCAATGGTAAGCTAGTGACATAAGCAGACTGGAGCTGAAAAAACTATTACACACCGTTTGAAAATTTAAGCAACTGTTTGTAGAACATACTCAATTCCTAATGTCTGAGTACAACTACTCGTGCAACACATGCGGCATGTCGTTCGGGAGTGCGCAGTTCCAGCGGGAGCATATGCACACCGACTGGCACCGGTACAACCTGAAGAGGCGTGTAGCCGATCTGCCCCCTATCCCCGCCGAGGTTTTCGCACAGAAGGTGCTTGAAATGCAGGAGCAGCAGCAAATGCAGCAAAATAACGGTTCCAGCAACGGCAATTCGAGGCGCCAGGTCACGAAAAAGGACTTGAAACGCCAGGAGAAAGAGGCTAAACGGCAACAGGCTTTAGAAGCGAAGCTGAGCGGTATTCATTTCGCCGAGTCGGACGTCACGCCAAGCCAGGTTCTTGCTGGAAGCCATGATTTCGTTTCTAATTCCGAGCAGAGCGCTACCGACACCGAGTCTGAGAGCGACGCCAGCGTCAGTGTAGACGGGCCCGATTACAGGCCAATGGACGATGTAGACAGACTGCTTGATCAGAAACTGAAGAATTACCAGAAACTGCCGTCGAATGTGTCGTTTATGGACAACCACGAGTCAGAATCTGTTGAAGAGAACGCGAAGTACCTCGAGAAAAAGTACGGCATTGTTTTCCCTGAAGAAGATCACATTTCGGACTGGGACGGGCTGATAACTTACTTGAACGAGAAGGTCGCGCTCGGCAACTGCTGCTTGAGCTGCACGTACATGGGCCGGTCTTTAGAGGCGTGCCGCGCCCACATGCTGGCGAAGCAGCATATCAAGATCCCGTTCGATACAGCTGAAGAACAAGAAGAGCTGCTGGATTTCTACGACTTCGAATTAGAAACCGAAGACGACGAGTGGGAGGACGTCGACGACGAGAGCGAGAAGGAGTACGAAAGCGATGTCATGAGCGTCAGTACTCTTGGAAATACCCCTTTTGTCAGCAGCGGTTTCGAGCTTGTAGTGAACCCGCAAACCGGCGCGACTGCCGGGCACAGGTCCCTGCAACGGTACTACCGCCAGCGTGCTATGAACCCTATTGAGAAGCCGGGCACTAGAGCGGTTAAAATGCTCGAGTACGCCAGCCCGGGCGTTTCTGCGCGCGCTGCTGATAAAATGGTGAAACAGACCTGGTCAGAGGAGTTCCGTGCGAGACAGAAGAACAACTACTACCACAAACGACTGAACAACCAGAAGCATTTCCGCGACCAGTTGCTGCAGTAGATCTCTTCTCATGTTTCTTCTCATGTTTCATCTCATGTTTCTTCTCATGTTTATGTTTTCTTTTTTTATACTTGTTTTTAACGAATTTATGTTTTTTGTTCTGGATAATATAGCGTTTATTAGTTTATGTGTTTATAGAGTGGTTGTTTAGAGAGAGGTGGGTTAGTGCGCTTGCATGCGGTCGGTGCGTGGGTGCAGTGGGCACAGTTAGTGCAGTGGGTGCAGTGGATACTTGGCACACTTGGATGAAGTAGTGATGTGCTTGGCGCACTTGGTTCAGTTAGTTCAGTTGGTCCAATTGGTGTACTTGGCGCGGTGTGACCTCTCTATGCACATGGTGGCAATCGGAGCGCATTAAACATAACTAAACCGGTTTGCAGGGCTCGTGTCGTACCGTGGACAGAAATCGTTAGCTTGGATCCTGAAACTGTTGACTGAGAAACGGCTCGTGATAGCAGGCATCGATTTCGTAGTGAGAATGTCCAAATGACTCAGGTCCGACTCGTTCGTGTTTTTGTTCCACTTGAAAACCCGGCGCAAAAAACTCTTGATCCGTTCGCGGCGGCTAAGAGGCTGCTGGAACATGCTCTGCAACCCGGTTTCAGAGTTTGTCTCGTTGCTCTCGTTCTTGGAACTGTTGTTGTCGCGGTACCTGTCAACATTCTGCGACAATCGAGGCGGCCTGGAAAGCGTGTTGAACCCTGCAAACGGGTCTTTGATGTCGAGGTACTCCATAGACCTCAGCACGGTCTGCGAGTAGTCTAAACTCTGCGAAATGCTTTTAGCAACGCCTTCATCAGTCTCCCAGGACGCGCAGTTCGTCAGCTCGGCAATAATCGTCTCAATGAGATCCATGTACTGGAACTGGTTCTCTCTAGACTTTTCAATATCGATGCGCTCCACAAACTGGTTCAACAGTTTTAACCGGTGGTGCCGCAGAAATACCATTTCCGGCGACTCGAAACCGAACGACATGTTGCGGATGAGGAGGATCTTGCACAGAAGATCGTAGTGGATGGGGAATGTCGCAACTGTGGTTTTGATCGTTTTGTACGCCGTGTCGCTGATCGTGGGGTTGTGGTACGCGATCTGTTCAATGCAGACATCCAGTGGTCCTTCATCAAGTAGAACCTCCCAGTTGTCTTTCCCAATTAACTGCGTGATTCTGCATACCCAGCCGCTCACTTCTTCGTAGATACTGACGTCTGTCTCTGTAGCGTCTTCGTCGTTGATCTGCAGCCACGGCATAACAAGTTTCATCATCCAGGACGCGCTGGGTGGAGCGCGGTGCGAGTCGAACCCGCCAGGACCGAACCTATCCAGAAACGTACAGAAGTTACCGGCAAAGTCGCGGAAAAGGTACGCAGACTCACGGTCGTTCAGCGCAATCACCAGTTTCGAAAAGATCTGGTCAAGGGATACCGTGAAAATAGCGTCACCGGACTTCAAACTGTTCAAATCCTTATGCACCATCGTCATCGGGCTCAGCTTGCGTTTAGGACACAGCGGCTGCGTGTTCCATATAGGCCGGCTCTGCGCATTGAAATTGCTCGAGTAGCACTCATCTAAAACGTCTGAACAGCCTTCGAACTCGTTGTCGGATACTTGGTCGTACTCGCTTTCTAAACTGTTGCTGTACACCATCGTCCTGCTCGGGCCGAAGTTCTGGTACTCGTTCGAACTGAGCGCGTCGTCAGAACTGTCGAAAACGGACTCGGCTTCAATGTGTTTGATTACTTGGCAGTTGGGAGAAACAATGTCGGGTTGATCGTCGGGGCGGTGGACCTTGTTCATATTATGCTTTGGGTCGTCAGGATCGTCGGGATCGTCAGGACTCTGCATAGTCTGGGGCGTGTACTCGCTCTCCATAACCCCTGGCGTCGTTTCTGCTGAAGTCTTGACTAGTTCAGGAAGCTCTTCACACGGTGCTGGAGTGGACGGCGAAGGGATATGGAAGGCGCGCATGCTGGCGTTGTCGGTAATGGAGTCAGCATGGGGTTCGATGGTGTACAAATCCTGGAAGTACTCGTAAACCGGTTTCTTCAACGTGAGTTTCCCTCGGTCGTTCTGTTTCTGTTTCTGTTTCTGCTGGCTGGAGTCATCGCGCTTGATGACTGCACGGCTGCGGAAGATGTAGGGTGCTGTATGAAAGACTTCAATCTCGCTCATTTATTGGTGCAATTTGGGGAGGGAGTTCGAAGTAGAGATACAGCGCTGTGGTGGATAATGGAGAGTGGTGCTTCGCAATATATACTCCAGCCCAATACAGTTTCTGAACACACTCATGCTATGCCGTCTCTTCGTACGAACCTACTTATTAGCATTCATGCCACCACCATACTCTGTCGTAGTAGTGTTGAAAACAGAGAATGCGGTCGTCTGCATACTCAGTTACCTTAGGGTTTCCTGTTCTTGCATAGCATATGCATGCACATGCATGTCACCCTTGCATGTATTGCATGTATTGCATGTATCCTCTCTAAATAGTACTACATGCTTATAAATCATGAATAAACGTATGTATGCCTAGTTAACGGTATCTGGTCGTATATGCGACCACAAACAAAAAAAAAACGTCTATAATTTGGCTCATGAGGATGTGCTGGCCGTGCAGAAAACACTCGCTCGCTGGTCTCCGTCTGACTCGATACTGGGACTGAGGACTGCACAGCAGCATCAAGCAGACCACCCATGCAAGATGTTAATTGCACGATTTGATTGCGCGACATTGAATCAATTGAATGAATTTGTTCACGAATTTTGTCAAAAACGAAGAAATTGAACTGTTTACAGCAATACGTGCTATACGCAAGCCGCAAAAAAAAAGGGTGACGACCTTTTACACAGCCATTGACCCTGTAGAAACGCGAACACTAAGTAGTGAGTGCCAACAACTTAAACATCTTCAGAGTTTATCCACATCACGTTATTACAGCGAATAAACACCTCACCAACGGTGCCCTTCATCTTCCCGTTAATGAACTCCTCTGCCTCGTTCAGCTGGACGTTCATATAGGAGTCTACAGAAGTGAGGGTGCCACGGTACTCAGTGGCGTCCCATTTCAAGCGTACGACGACTCTTTTGCCCTTTAAACTGTGCAAAAAAGGTCGCGGATTTAACGTTTTTAAATCCAACGCCATATACCCGATTAGTAATATAGCGTCAGGGACTTTTCAACGACCTATTTAGTGTTCTTCACAAAGATCTAAGTTCTTGTGATCTTCAGAATTTTTGCGTCAATCACACTACTCAATATATCTTTTAAAGCATTTCCGCGTTTATCCCTTAGTTACTGGCCCTTCCGTTCACCTGCTTTACGCGTATAATAGGTTATTACAAATAGTCCACAAAACGTTATTGTATTAGTAATCTAGATCGTTATGGAGGTAGACACGGCCATTGAAGTGCCTGTTAGCACGCCCTCCATTGAGGCTGAAGCTGCGCAAACCGCGAATCCCGAAGTGCGGAACAACGCTATTCGTATTCGTGGCGTTGACGACTTCAATACGCGCGATGTCGAGTCGTACATCACGCGTTTCTACTCTAAACCGTTCAGCATCGAGTGGATTGACGATTCGTCGTTGAATATCGTCTACGACAACGGCGACGATGCTTTCGAATCGCTCGTTTCTATAACTGCTCCTGCAGAACTCGAACGCAGCGAACCAATTCGTCCTGAAGAGGACCGGCGCGTCCGCGATCCTGAAGGGGACAAATTCGCCGAATCCAAGCTGTATGCACGGTTTGCTTTCGTTACCGACCGCAAATCCGACCGTGCGCGTGCCAAGAGCCGGTACTATTTACTGCACGGCGAGCCTACGCGCCGCGACGATATTGTAAGGTTCGGTACTAAGCGAACGACTAATCCTAGGCTTTACGGTGATAAGAACGTCGACATTGTTGGCAATTTAGGCGACAGACACAGACTAGACGATCTGTTTCCTTCTAAACAGGGCGCGGCCACCTCAGAAGAATTGCCCGACTTGCTTGACGAAATCGGAAAGAGCCGCGGCAGCAGGAAAGGAAGAGGCCGGGGACGAGGCCGCCGTGGCAGAAAAGGACGCGAGGAGCTGCCTGATTTGTTTGGCGATAAATTCGGGCCTCGTAAAGCTGATGAGAAACGGAAAACAGATAACGATACACAGGAAACAAAAGCGGAACCCTCTGGCGACAATTCTGTTTATAGAAACATGGACTACTAATACCGGTTTGAAGTTTAGGGGGGGTTAATACATATAGCCATGCAAACTGTGCATACAACCCCAAGCAAACATCCAAATCCGTATTCAGGTCGACTGCACACTTTAAATATATAGCCAGATATTTCACGTTGGCGTTTGGTTTAGACAGTTGGTTCGTAGCTACATACTGTATATACTGTATATAATGTATATATTGTACATCGCTTAAAACTCCTATAAACCAGGGTTGAGGTTGAGGTTGAGGTTGGGCCACAGTTTGAAAAATCTATATGAGCGGTCCCCCCCTGCCCTGAATAAAATAAACCCTTCTTGACAAGCGGGTTGAATTTCAGCTTTGCACCGGTTCGAATGTCAAAACCCGCAAGCAAGCAGAAATCAAAAGCCTCTAAAAAGGAGGAAAAGGTGGATTTGAGCCATGTGGAACTGATTGTTCGGCCAACTACTGGGAAGATCTCCGCCAATTCCGGCAAGGCGTATATAAGTCAACAAACGCTTAAAGATAACGGTATTGAGGCTGGCAGTTTCATCCAGTTAGGAAGCAATGTCGTTGGTATTGCAACGCCGTTCGATACTGATGCCGATGTTGTTCTGATACATGCTGATCTACAGGCTTTAGCTGGTCTTTTCAACGGCGACAGAATCCCGTTAGTAAAAGCAGTTAAACCAGAACTGTGTTCGGAAATCACAATTCAAGGCGAGGAAACCGAGGACAACATCGCACTAGTCCGCTCTTTCGACGTTCTTCATCCTAATCAGTGGATTGGCGATGAGATGTGTGTAGACACCGAAATGCCGGTATTTATTAACGCGCAGACGAAAATCAAGTTTGTAGACCTTGTTTCCGTCAAGGAGACCGAGTTCAGCAAAATCGGCGGGCTCACTACCGAGCTTGAAGCTGTTAGGACACAAGTAGAGCTGCCATTACAGTTCCCAGAGTGTTTTACGCGGTTCAACACTGATCCAGAAAGGGGAATTCTGCTTTACGGACCTCCAGGAACTGGCAAGACTCTTCTTCTTAAAGCACTCGCCCGCGAGACTGCTGAGGCGCATGTCCTGCGTCTTAATGGGCCGGCAATTTACTCGAAATACCAAGGTGAAACCGAGAGCAAATTGCGCGCTATTTTCGCTGAAGCTGAACGGTTTGCCCCAGCGCTTATTTTTGTTGACGAGATCGATGCATTGGCGCCTAAGCGCGACCAGGACGATAGCGGCGAGACGGAGAGCCGAGTAGTGGCTACTTTGCTTACTTTAATGGACGGAATGAAGAAGAATATGCGCATTGTTGTTATTGGCGCTACGAATAGACCGAATATGCTGGACCCGGCACTCCGCAGACCCGGCAGGCTCGGCCACGAGATCGAAATAGGGACCCCTGATGCTGCAGGAAGACGGCATATTCTGCAGTTGATGTTAAAGAACGCGCCTAATCATCTCAGCGATGCTGATATCGCTGATTTCGCCGACAGGACTCATGGGTTTGTGGGCGCAGATATCCAGGCGTTTGTGAAGGAAGCAGTTCTGCATGTCGTGAAGACGAGTTTGGCCAATAAAAAGGGGCTAGAGGAAATGTACCTTGAAAAGAAGGATTTAGAGCATGCCTTTCTATGCGTGAGGCCGAGCGCGTTGCGCGAGATTAGTTTAGAGCTCCCGAAAGTGCATTGGGCTGATATTGGAGGCCAGGACTCTACAATCCAGAGACTGAGAGAGACTGTGGAGTGGCCTTTACAACGAGCTGAGGCTTTTGACAGGCTCGGGATTTCTCCGCCGCGAGGTATTCTCCTCTACGGGCCTCCTGGATGCTCGAAAACACTGCTGGCTAAAGCCCTGGCCACTGAAGCTGGGCTCAATTTTCTGGCCGTGAAGGGGCCTGAACTGTTTAATAAATATGTCGGTGAAAGCGAGCGTGCACTGCGTGAAGTGTTCCGGAAGGCGCGGCAAGCGGCGCCCTCGGTTATTTTCTTTGACGAGATCGACGCCCTCTCAATGGCCCGCGGCGAGGGAGAAGCCGGCGGTGACAGAGTGCTCACTTCTTTGTTGAATGAAATGGACGGTATTGAGAGTCTGCAGAACGTCGTGGTGCTCGCAGCAACTAACCGTCCTGAGGTTATTGATTCTGCTTTAATGCGTCCAGGAAGACTGGACAGACACATCTACGTAAAGCCCCCGGGATTCGAAGCACGCCGGCAAATTCTGCTGATCCAGTTTGCGAAAATGGCAATTGACGATACAGTTGATCTCGACGATTTAGCCACTAAAACTGATGGCTTCTCGGGCGCTGAAATCGTTTCTCTATGCCAGGAGGCGGGATTACTGGCTATGAACGAGGACGAGAACATCGAGTATATTAGCCAGCCTCACTTTAACCTGGCTTTACAGGGGATCCGCAAGACAATCACCCCAGACATGATTAAATTCTACGAGGATTTCGCAGGACTTAGTTTATAATTCATATATTCCGGATAAAATGACAGACTATGAATACCACACATGTTAATTTGGCATGTTGACTTGGTAAATAATAGAAGTTAAGATATTAGCTTGTTTAGAGTCGTCTGATAAAGCAGAAATACACACTAGAGATATAGAAATAATAAAGAATTAAAAAGAAAAAGAAAAGGAGAAAAAAAAAATATGACCACTGGTTTGTGGAAAATAGAAAAAGAAATGCATCAGCCGGGAGTCGAACCCGGGTCTCCAGATGAACTTGCCAATTTGGAAGTCTAGAATGATACCGTTACACTACCAATGCCTCTAGGTGTTAGAGTTTGCAGGGAACTAACTATAAAGTCTTAAACACCTTGAAATTATTTGTTCAATTTGATGCGCATACTTGCCGAATGCTTTGTGTACATTTGCTGGAACACGGGGTAGTGTCGCTAAAAATGTACGTGTCAGCCTAGAATGTACAATCTACAACCTAAACGGCAAGAAAAGTATCAAGTTAATTGAAATTTCGAACTTTATGGCCCATCACGTAAACGTAAAAGAACTGGTTGCAAAATCTACGACATATCGGAGACCAACAGTACAGGAAAACGCAAAAGAGAAAATAAAGAGTCCAGCTTACCCGATTAAAAGGAAAATAAAAATAAAAATTGTCAGAAAACCGAGATGAGAAATGGTAAAAAGGAATGCATCAGCCGGGAGTCGAACCCGGGTCTCCAGATGAGCTTACCAGAAGATGGAAGTCTAGAATGATACCGTTACACTACCAATGCTGGTATGTGTTTAGAATCGTGTAGCGAAGTTAATAAAACAAACCATGTTGGAACAGTAGTATAAGGTTTTCCATTAGTTACGCTTTCTAAAAAAGAGCGATTTGATCCGCTTCAGGATTTCGAACAGTAGAGATTCGTTCAAAAAAAACAGTATGTTACTTATTATTATTGAAATTTGAGCTGCCTTGCCTTGTTGTGTCTTAGAAGTTACAGCTGTACAAAAATAGCTAAAACGTAATCCACGTGAAGAACGTATAGAGCAGTATGGACAACCCGGCGATTGAGGTGGGTTTGCTGGAGAAACGAGTCCGAAAACCACGGTATGAGCTGGCGCTTATACTGTGCACGGCCTTTGTCCACCTTGTTGCCTGCCTGACGCTGTTTATATTCTACGAGGATCTGTATACGCGCTCGACCCGAGGAGCAGCCGCAGTCATTGGCCTTGCAATGGGCGGGCTGAGCGAGTCGCTGCTGCAGCTGTACACGCGGAAATACTCGTTGTCGACGATCGTCAAGTTCCAGGTCTGGGGCGCGTTGAACGGGATCTGGACACGCAGCTGGACTGAAAAACTCCACACGCTGGAAACCCCGCTGTTTATGGTGCTTATAGACCAAATAATAGGGAACCCGCTCTCTCAGTTCTTTTTCACTGGCCTTTCTGCGTTCTGGCAGGGGTACGACGTCGATTTGTACCTGAAAAAGAACTACGCTCCTACTCTAAAAGCCTCTTTGTTTATTTGGCCATTGGCCTCTGCGTTGCAGTTCACTGTAGTCCCTGAGTCCCATATTGTGCTGTTCAACGTCGTCATTAATTTCATCTGGGTCTTGATCCTTGGCATGCTGCCTCGCACGGCACAGTAGCTGCTAAATCAACTGCTAAATCAAGCTAAATCAACCGATCCGCTGCCAGATCAACCGATCAATCGATCAATCGATCAACTGATGCATAGCCGGCAGTACAACTTTACACAAGCCAGTCTGTGATTCGGACACCGCAATTGTGACGTTCAATTACAAAAAAAAAAGATAAAAAGGACGAAAAGGATAAAATAAAATAAAATAAAACAAGACGGAAAGGTTGTCAGCGCATAATTTCGCTCCTGGTTCCCGTTTCCTGTTTTACCTCCTTTCGTCTCTTCTAGTGCATATGTCTCTCTTTATAAGAGCGGCATCAGCCTACGTCATCCGTTCTTTCAAGTGCGCTCTTTTCCAACTAACACTCATTCACACTAACCCACCCCCATTCATTCTCTTTTGCAAGCACTTTTTCGCAAGCATTTTCTACCACAAACACACTCTTTCCTAATCCAGCCAGCTCCCAGCAGGCAAATACAAATAAAAGCGAATTGCGCACTCCACGACATAGGAAATGCATTTTTCTGATTAAACTGGTATTAATACTTATCTCTATCTAGTAATTGAACTGATCGACTAGCCACATGCCAGAGCCATAGCCATGCCATAGCCGTAGACATGCCATAACCATAGTTACAGCCATAGCCACAGCTACAATAGTATTATAGCTACTGTTAGAGTATAGTGTGTATAGTGTTAGCCATATAGCTACTGTTGGAGTATAGTGTGTATAGTGTTAGCCATATAGCTACTGTTAGAGTATAGTGTGTATATAGCTACTGTTGGAGTATTGTTAGATGACCGCTGATGTAATAACATAACTGCCGTTACTACCAGGACACGACACCTCATGGCGTTGCCGAACATCAGACGATTGTTCGCCTCGTTCCGTACTGAGGAAGAAGAGAGAGACTACTCTCGGACCGCGTTTTTCAATCTCGTCGGGTTTCTGGCCACTTCCGGTTTGTTCATGATAATCGCACATAAAGCGAACGACCAGTAACCCTTTTAGACCAATTCAGTGCTTAGAGAATAGCGTTTCCGAATAAAAACCGTTACCTACATCGTATGCACGTCGTTGGACCACTACTAGTCTGCTGCACTGCTGCAAGTCCACTACTGAACTTGTGCAGGACCTAACAGCAACCAGTAACCCAATATAGAGCGTGCCGCGATCCAGAGGTTTTAATGGCATTAAGTCGTGCATGATAGAGTAGAATTCTAGTGCTGTTACATAGAATACAATCATAGAATACAAAAAGCATGGGTTCTCCACACTTCTATATAATTAGTATACATTTCACACACGAGCATGGTCTAAAGAGCTGCTGTACAGCAATTCTCTATACCGTACTGTCGCATGCAGTTGATTTTTGTTTTAACGTTCCCTGGATGTAAAATTCTTGGGTTTGTCCTGTTGTCCTGTTCAACCTGGCTTCCTGGCTTCCTGGCTTCCTGGAATGACTTCATAGATCTGGTTCTCGGTCTTGTTTAACAGCAGCAATTGCACAACAACTTCCGTGTTTTGAAGAGAACTGTATGCAGGCTTGCACCCACTCAGCAGTTCCTTTTTTCGTTTCTTTCTTCCAACAGTTCCTCTTTCGTCACAAGTCGACATGGTATTACATGGTATTCTCATGGTGTTCTCATGGTATTCACAGTTTTCAAGGTCTTCAAGGTTTTGAGGTTTTAAGGTCTTAAGGTCTTGAGGTCCTAAAGTCCTAAAGTCTTAAGGTCCTAAGGTCTTGAGGTCTTGAGGTCCTAAGGTCTTGAGGTCCTAAGGTCTTGAGGTCTTAAGGTCTTAAAGTCCTAAGGTCTTCACATTTTCTATCGCATCTCACCGTTTGTGGAAATCAATTACGCGTATTAGATTTAAGCACTCGTGTTCGTGGCTGATTTGATGTAGAACTTTGCGGTTTCGTATACTGTCCAGCAAATGGCCGTAGACGGCATGTTAAATAGCACACGGGGTTTCATGCCCAGCGTGAACCCCATTAAGCCCTGGCGTTTGTACACGTACATGGCAGCGTCCTTGACAGAGTTCAGGGACCTGGCATTGACGTCAGTAGTCACGCCCCTTGTTTGCAGCAGCGTCTTGATCACATCAAACGGCGTGCTAATAGCAGCAGCCGTCGCGCCGGCAATGCAACCGCTCACACAGTGAGCTGCAGGGTTGTTTTTCTGGTCGGGATTGAGTATGTGCGAGAACCTGTCGTAAACAGCGAAATTGATCGCGGTGAACGGGATGTTCATCATGACGGTGATGGGATACGAGACATAAAACGCCGAAACTCCTTCTGACTTCCATATACTAGTCGTGGTTCGGAGTATGCTAGAGGTGTTCCCGATCTGCAGCTGCATGCGCTGCTTGATCACGTCGAATGGGGTCATGAAAGCGTCGCTCGTGATTGTGGCGGCTGCGCCAGCAAGCGCGCTGATTTTAGCCGAAGGAACTGACGCATGGCCGTTGTCCTGGCCCAAGCTCGTGATTGTTTCGTAGACCGCGAAATGCAGAGCGTGTGCAGGGCCTGCGCCTAGAACTACGGAACCGACGCCCCTCCAAAGAGCAAGCACGCCTTCAGAGGACGTTACCTTTGAAATAGAGCGGAAAAGGCTCGTGTACGCTTTTTCAGCGCCTGCGACCTGCATCCGGGTCTTGATAACGTCTACTGGGAACATGACCGTGTGCTCCATGATCCCAGCAATGCTTCCTGCCGCCATGCTCAGCCCAAGAGGGGTGTTTGTGGGGAGGGCCTCGTAGTCGACTTCATCGAGCGTTGCGTCCATGGAAATTGGAAACTAAAAAATACACAGAGACCAGTTACAGTGGTCGGTTTAACTTTTCGTAGTAATGAGCGAGAAGTTTAGACACCAATCGACCTATTTCGATGGGTTTATCTATTCGGCTTCTTCGGGAAACTGCTTTGTTCCTTTGTACCACTTTATGCCTTTAGTCATGCAAACCAAAGCCTGATAGGGTTGGGAGAGTTGCTCTAGTACGATATGCGCACAGTCACAAGCGGCAAACACAGGCCTCAAGATTTGAAGAAATTATGTTATTGAAAGCAGTAAGCATGCGTTGGACACCGGTTGACTGGCTGCGATCATGCTTATAGGTATGAAAAATGCCTTTAGTTAAATAGGATTCGTGCTATATGTGTATTTCGTCTAGATATCGGTCGTTCTTGACTCTGCACATTAATTGATTGTGTCCGGAGTTCCTTAGCTACCAATAGCATGTAATCACTGGTAAACACGGTAACACTGCACTAGTAACACTGCACTAGTAACACTGCTAAATGCAGAAACTATTGCTACTCTAACCTACTCAATGACAAACTCCGACTAAGAAATACAATCAAAAAACCCAACAATTCAAATTAGTAGAGTAAGTCAACAAACGCGAGCAAAGAGAACGTGCGCGCAAGCAATGCGATTCCAAATACAATCACGCTACTCGAATCGCTACTAATACGCGCTGTTATTAAACGCAGGGTCTTTGTAATCGTGTCTAGATGAGATTCGTGTTGAAATAGTGTAATTTTGCATTGAAATGCGTTAAATATATATTTCGTACGCAGTATACAATTCCAGTATATATATTGCGGAAAAAAAAAAATTAAGAAAACTGTAGCAGATCAGTGCTTTATTCGAGGTTCTCAAACCAAGCCACATTCACCTGTACCTACATGATTACCTAAATGTGCATCCAGACGCTAGGTACTCACTCAGGCACCAACTAACACTGACGACACTGCCACTGACACTGACACTGACAATGACATCATGCTTTTTTACTAGTTACGGTCAAGGCACACAACATAAATATCGAGCACTAGGACGTACCCCGAAAACTGCCTCTAACCGCTGATTCAGCTTGAGGGGTTCCTGTAATAAGAGGAAAGAATAATTCAGCAGTAGTAATGCGGCAGTAGTAATGCGGCAGCAGTAAACAGTAGCGTAACCACAAAAACAAAAACAAAAACAAAAACACATACTCAAACACATACAAACACAAGTGTTCCTTACAAGTGTTCCTTACAAGTGTTCCTTATAAGTGTTCCTTATAAGTGCACCTTATATATCATCGAGTAATTATGCTGGCTTCTAGACTGCGTATAGGCCTTGCCACATGTTCAGTAGTTCTTGCGACCACAGGCGTTATTTACGAATGCGGAGCTCTGAAACTCAAGAAATCGCCTGTGCATTCTGACGCCAAGCTTCCGCGGCTGCTTTCGGCAGAGGAGGTGAAGTCCAGTTTCAAGGAATTGTCTGGAGACAACGAAAATACTCGTTACGACGTCAGCGAGCTTCCTTCATTAGGCGAGGACGCGACTTGTCATGGGTTTGTAGACGGGTACGAATGCTGGGGCATTTTCGACGGCCATTCGGGGTGGTGCTGCAGCAACTATGTGGCCAGCAACCTTCTTTTGTACATCCAGAAATCGTTTGACGAGAAAAAGAAGAAACGGTGGCTTCGGAAATTCGTCAATGCTGGCCAAGTCGAATTGAACGACGAGGAAACGGATTCGGCTATCTCGGACGGGTTTACTAGCCTTGATAACTGTATTATCAACGCCCCATTGAACGCATTAAAAGCCAACGACCCAGGCCTTGCTGCTGCATCGCTTCCTATTGCTTTAAACGGGTCGTGCGCAATGCTCGCGATGTACGAACCGCTTAAACAGGTTATCAAAGTCGCGTTAGTAGGCGACTCTCGAGCGGTTCTAGGCCAACAAGACTCTAGCGGGACTTGGCATGCCAAGAACCTGACTTTCGACCAAACAGGAGCGACTGAAAGCGAGATAAACCGGATTCGCAGCGAGCATCCTAACGACCCGCCTTCAATTGTGTCTCGTGGCAGAGTTCTGGGGTACCAACCGTCGCGCACGTTCGGCGACGCCGTGACGAAATGGTCGAATGAAGACCAAGCCAGTTTGAACGAACTGTTCTGGATCAATAGACACCACCCGCTGCTGAAATCGCCTCCGTACCTTACTGCCAAGCCTGTGATCACGACTACTAGTTTAGACGCTTCTAAACCGGCGTTCCTGGTCCTTGGTTGTGACGGGTTGTTTGAATGGCTCACTAATAAACAGGTCGTTGAGTTAGTGGGCGAGTACTTGGAAAAGGAGAAGATCATCCCGTGTACTAATTCAAGCCAGAACGGCAGAGTTCGTGTCCAGGACAACAGCAACGACAACAGCGCTAAAGACTACTTGCGCCCGAGATCTCTGGGCTGGCCGGCTTTAACGCATACGATTGAAGACGAAAACACAGGCACTCACCTTATTCGCAACGCTTTAGGCGGTGCCGACTTCACTAAAGTGTCGCTGCTACTGAGCATTCCTTCGCCATTGTCTAGACGTCATAGAGACGACATCACCTGCACCGTGATCTTCTTTAAACCTAATTCACCTATGTAGATTACTCTTCTCTACGACCCTTTTCTTTCTTTTCATTAATACTCAACTCTCTTCTCTCTTCTCAACTCTTTTCTTCTTCATTACTCTCTTCTCCATTACTCTCCACTACTCAACTATCCACTACTTTCTTCTCCACTACTCTCCATTACTTTCTTCTCGCTACTTAACTCTCAACTACCTCCTTCTCCACTACTTCCTTCTACATTACTTCCTTTTCTATTAATTGACTCTCTACTACTTAACTCTCCATTACTTTCTTTTCCATTACTTCCTTCTTCACTGCCGCCTTCTCCACTACTCTCTATTACTTCTTCTACATTAATTGACTCTCTACTCGTCTCTACGACCCTATGTTCTTCCTTCTTTTCCACCCCTTCTCTTCACACCTTCCACATGTCATAAATATTATCATCAACAGCGTCTATGCGACGTCTGCGATCGTTTAGAGCCGGTATAACTGTAACTAACTGTAACCTAATCGCGGTAACAAGGCTATATTTTCAACGCTGTGTTCTCGTTGCTGTTTCGATCAGGCTCAGAGTTAGCCGCAAACTGTATTCAACCAGTATAAAGACTACTTGTAGTGTGCCCGGCTCATTAAACGAACATTGCCTAACCAATTCAAACTACCCAATTCAAACTACCCAATCGAGCTACTCAAAAGAGCTACCCAAAAGAGCTACTCAATCGAGCTACCAAAAGAGCTACCCAATCGAGCAACTCAACGAGCTACTCTAACACACGAATACGCAGACTCACGTACTCAAGCACTAACGCACTCGCCCATAGATAGAACACCATGTACAGGTCCAGTTCTTTAGCGAATTTCGAGCCGTTGAACCTGACGTACCCTCCCCAGCACGTGTACAACACAACTCACTGCACGCTGAACGAGACGATTGCTGAGGCAAAGAAGCATGTCGACTCCATCAACCTGAACGAATTGTTCAAACCCATTCCTAATGGAAACGACGTGATGCTGTACAACTCCCAGCCGCTGTCGTACCTCGAGATCTGCGAACAGCAGTCAGGAAACCTTCTGATTCTCATTCTAGAGCAGATCGCTAAAGACATCAACAACGGGATCTATGTGGTGCAGTACCTCGTATACATTATCCAGTACGGCAACGCCGACTTGACGACGTTCATTCCAGCTCTTGAAAAGGAGACGGACGCCGTTATTGGAGGAGTCTCAAAGATGTACAACTACCTAACCAGCATCAATGTGTACTGCGCCGAACACAGCCCGCAGGTCAACGATATCCACAAACTGTTGAAACGGGTCACGGCTAATAACAAAGTGTTGAAGCAAGTCACTGGCAGTTTGCTCCAGCCAGGAAGGTACGGGAACGCGGATCTGGGTACTTTGTTGAGCGGGCTTGTGGGAAAACTCGAGAGCGCGTTAAACATCCTGATCGACTCGTTGTCTTCAGAGTATATCGATCCTTCTGACACTGATGGAACGGATACTGGCAGTTCTGGAGCCCAGCCTGTTCAGCCTGCTCAGCCTGCTCAGCCGTATGGTCAGCCTTACGGTCAGCCTTATGCCCAGCCTTATGGTCAGCCCTATGGTCAGCCTGCTCAGCCGTACGGTCGGCCGTATGCCCAGCCTTATGGTCAGCAAGGCCAGCAAGGCCAGCAACAGCAAGGCCAGCAACCAGGCGGAATGGCGGGAGGAGCTGACGAGTTCTCGAATTTCGCAGCGCTTGTTAATAACCCGAGCGGCACACCCACTCATGCCATTAACGCGTCAGACCTTCCTCAGCCAACTGACCAATTGACTGATCTGCATTCAGGCGATCTGGACAGGATGAGCAGGGCATATACGTCTTACTCCGCATTCAACAGTGGAGCGAAAACCACATCTGTGTACATGTTATAACGCTGTAGAAGACTTTGCGATGTATTTGCGAGCCAAACGAGTTCATAAGACCTGTCAATTCAGTTAGTACATGGCGGAATAGGACCATCTTTCTATAATGCACTGTCCTAGCACAAACCCCAGCAGTCCCCAGATAATGTAGTCGAACAAATGCGCAAAGAACCCTTTAGGCCCCTTCTTTGGTTTATGGCCGTCGTCGTGAGTACTGATTGGCAACGACGAGTAGTCGTCTCCGCCAGTGCTTACACACGACGCCATACAGAACAGCAGAAGCAGTGCGTATAACCCGCCCATTATATAGAACGGGACAAACGGGTGCGGCAGAAGCACTGGCGCAGTCTCGTGTGTGCCGTCATTGAACAACGAAAGCAGCTGGAACCCGGGTCTCTTGACTCCGCCGGCCATGCTGAACGTTTTCACTGTTGTTTCTAGAATATCTCTGTCGTTCTCATGGACGTACTCGCAGAAATCATGGTGGTCACCCGAGAACACGTACTTCGGTTTCAATGCAGTCAGAATCTCGCGCGACAGTGAGGGCTCGACCATAGTGATGTACTGGTACCCCTGAGCGTACTTGAGCTCGTTTCCTTCCCACATCGGGCCGCAGTCCGAGCCGTCTGCTCTGTACAATGGGACATGCGTTAACAGAATAAGGGGGTCGAGTTTATGGAAATCGGTTTTAAGGTCTTCATAGAATGCTGAAACCGGTTCTACTAACGACTTGTCGCGCTCGTCCATCAACAAATTCGTGTCCAGAAGCACGATCTTGTGGTTCGCGATCTGCAGAATGTTCGTCGTCTCGCCGAAATGCTGCTGGAACCTGATATACGCGTCGCGCCTGATCCCAGAAGCGCTGCCGACATCGTGGTTTCCAGGAAGGGCCGTGATCCGTTCAACAAACGGCGAATCGGGGAAGATTCTCTGCCACCTAGCAAACTCGGTCTCCCAGCCTTCGTTCTCCCATTCGCGGCCGCCGTCGAACAAATCGCCAAGGAATAGGTACGCATTGGGTTTCATGACGCTGTCTATAAGCCGGAAATTGCGCGCAAGGTACCTATCAGTCGCAAACATCGATAACTTCAATAGTAAACTGTTCCTATTGGGGTACGAGTTCTTGTCCACAAGCTGAGGATCAGCGATCAGCGCGACGTTCGCATCAGCGTTCTTGTCGGGCCATGCAACGTCTTTAAAGAAGAAGTACTGGTACGCCCAGTCGGAACAGAGCACAATTATACAGCTTGCAATGAACACTGCTAACAGCGGTTTAGAGGGGAAAATCCTGGCAAGCAGTAGCCGGAATCTCCTGTAACTAAGCATTGCTTTATTTGGTGTGATGGTATTTGGTCCGGTGCTTTTTTTGGGATTTTTGGACGGTGTTTTTTGGTTAAAAACTGTGACTTCCCTTTAAGCTAGAAATGAATACTAGGGAATAAGTAAAGAAGGACAGATTATCGCTCTGTTTTCAAACTCAAATAAAGATCGGGTCCTAGCAACGTGCGTCTGACAATCGCTGAACTACCTGCCGCAAAGAAATCCACCGGTTTACACTGGAAACGGGCGTGTGGGGTTTATATGTATACACCTGAGGAGATCGCGATAATATACCGCTTAGTCAGTGGTAATATAACGGTTTTGAAGGCTTAAATTAGTTCCTCAAATAACGCGTTAGTTAGCTTCCTTGGGTTTATAAACTAGACCTAACGCGTTGGATTCAGTTGAAATGGTTATTGCCGGTGTTTGAAGCGGATTAGTTGGTGTTGGCCTACGTACATCAACACGTCTTTATATGAGTATGTAATCATGGCTCAGATTCGCATAGATCTGCACGCGCCCCTTACACACCCATGTACATTGCATGTTTTTACGTCTGTTACATGCGACACACATATACTAACTGGGTTCGGACCTTTACATGCATGCATTCATGCATAATACTTACATAGATGCTCGCACACTTGCACACTTGCACACTTACACACTTACACACTTACACACTTACACACTTACACACTTACACAAATATATGCACATGTAGATGGGTCACTCGCACGTTTAGCACTACTGAAGTGGCTTTGCATATCCATGGGACAGCAATTGAACTCGTGCACGCATGCTCCAGTTCAGATGCTCACCATATAGAAATGTAGAAATATAGAAATGTGGAAATGTAGAAATGTGGAAATGTAGAAATTTAGAAATTTAGAAATATAGAAATGTAGAAATGTAGAAATATAGAAATATACCATATTCTTGGTTCCACACTGCCTTTACGTACCCGATCTGTGTATAAATGCTGACGCAACCCAAGCAAGAAATATAAGCCAACACAACCACATTCGTTTTGTAATTGGGTTTGTGCCGTACTAATCACAGAGCCATATAAACCTGTAGGTTCTATCAGCTTTCATAGAAGTCCGACTTTTAAAAGATATTTTAGAGCGTATTCTCGTATGTTTCCAGTTTAAATAATTTCCAATTAGACAACAGCTCTCTAAAGTTCTTAGTCTAAGGAATAGCTGTCTTCCCTTTTGAGTTTTCGCGGTTTTCGGTACTTGGATTACCAAGAATCAGCCCGCGAAGACGGATCGACGATGTATGAGAGAAAAGCGAAGTCGAAAAAGTGAATCAACTGAGCCTGTTTTCGACTTCTGTCTGCCGTCCATCGATTTCAACGAAAAAGTCGAAATCGACCTGGATGGCGTGGACGAGGTTGTATTAAATGAGTTATACGAGAAGGCCAAAACGCGGCAAGCCAATAGGGAAAACACATTCAAACTAATCTCCCAGGCCCGCGCCGATGGCGTCAAACCCAAGGAAACTAAGGAACCTGAGGATCTTGAGGATCTTGAGGATCCTGGATCCCTGCCTGCTTCAGTTCCTCAAGACTCTCAACCTTCTACCGCTTCAAACACTTTAAATACTGATATTCAATACAGCGACTCTGATCCTTTGAGACCAGAAGTTTACGCTGGTCATCATAGACGCATGGAGCGCCAAGAAAGACACATGCAGGCTTTAGAGAAACAGCAGTTCGCTATAACGGTTGGACAGGTGAAACTACAGCACGCACTGCTGTTGAAAGATAGCTGGAGAGAGTCTATACAGAAGATTGTTAAGATAAAAGATGCTAGCGATAATAAAGAAGTCGAAAGAAAACGGGAAATGGCGATAAACGAATTAACGAAGTTTCTTACCAAGTACGCCGCAACGAGGCCACGCCCAACACCAGAATCGACTTCAAGAAAACCTAAAAAGAAATCAAAACCAAAACCAAAACCTAGCATTCAAAAACGCCCACAACCGAAACAGTGCCAATCCAGCCAATTGCCTGCTTTCAAACGCGACGACGACGACGACGACAATCTCGTGCTCAGATTCCGCCCGTTTGCTTTCAACTACATGCTGCCCCCTAGAATATTCCCGCCTGTAGAATTCAGTCTGCCTGCGCTTCTTCGTAGCGAGGTCGAGGCCTACGATCTGATCGATTCGCTCAAGAAGTAAGGCTGCTTGGCTGGTCACAGCGCCCTGGGCTTTATGCTCTAATTAATTCCTATTTATTTATTTATTTTATTCCTTTCATTCACGACCATTATATCACCCCTTGTCATATCACACCTCGTCATACTCATAAATCTCACATTTATCTCACACTAATCTAGCATACACACCCATACACACATACACACATACACATATATTCCACATACCCACAGTTGTAAACGTCTCACAAAGTTATATAAACGCTAAGTACCGCCACGTGTACTTCCGATGCCTTTATATACACCTGATATTCTCCTTCTATTCTCCTTTTCTCCTAGACCCACTCATCATCCTTACAGTTTGCATATAAAGATTTCTCGAAATGAAGTGAAGTGAAGTGAGATGAAGCGAAATGCTCGTGTAGATCATAAACTGGATTGATTTCAGAAACTTTGTTGTGTTTTTTCACTACAGTGAAGAATAGTTTACCTGCCTCAACCCAAACAGCTTCTATTTAGCTGGATATATATATACATGTATATATTCGTGACGGATGCAAAAAATTTGTCATGATTTACCGCGAGTCGGCTAAATATTTAGAGGATGGTGCAGGAACGCTGCGGAACCGCATCTACAAGAACCAAACAAACAACATCAAGCAGCTGAAACAAGTCTATGCCCTAGTCTCTAAAACGATCCAGCACCGGAAGTGTTTACGCGCGGTTATTGAAGCTAGCCAGATGCTGAAACAGGAACGCAGACTCAGCCTCAATGTGGCCGAACTAATGGTTTACGATCTTCTTATTGGGTCTAAACGCCTCAATTGCGGAAAATGTGCTGAAAAAGACGCTGTTTTACGGCATAAAGTACGGCTCCAGGCCGAGTTCGTGAGGTACAAACTAAAGAACCCAGTAATAGCCGAGGTCCAGAACGAGCCGCTTGTTCGATGGCTTCGAATCAGAAAAGACGCTGACGCGGTTCTTAGCCGGTTGAAATTGAAGCCAGCAACGACCTGGGACGAGGTAGAGAAGCAGCCGTGCTATTATAAAGACGAGTATGTAGACCAGCTGTACGCGCTGCCGCGTTCAGTCAAGATATCCGAGCTCGACGAGTACAAGAACGGCGACATTATCATCCAGGACCGAGCCTCCTGTTTCCCAGTGACTATCATGCAGCCTGAACGCAACAAACAGTATATCGACGCATGTGCAGCACCCGGCAACAAAACCTCGCAATTGGCCGAGGCGAGCGGCGACGTTATTGCGTTTGAGCGCGACCGTAAACGGAGCAAAGTTCTGCATAAAATGCTTTCTACTGCTAAGCTTATGAACGCAGTGGAAATCAAGCAAATGGATTTCACGACTTTCGAACCGTGTAAAGTCGAGGGCCTGATTGTCGACCCTTCGTGCTCGGGTTCAGGGATTTTCAGGGCGACTGAAGTCACGCCAGAAAGGTTACAAAAACTAGCCGAGTTCCAGTACTTGATTGTTTTGCACGCGCTGAGATTCGACGCTAATCGCGTGGTTTACTCGACGTGCTCGATCCACGAACAGGAGAACGAGTTGGTAGTCAAAAGACTGCTTGAGACTCCTGAAGTGGCTGAGAAATGGCGGCTTGCACGCGCGCTACCACAATGGCACCGCCGTGGTCTTAACACGGTTCTCAAGAACGGCGATAACTGCGTGCGTGTAGAGCCGCGAACTGACGGCGGAATCGGGTTCTTTGCTGCTTGTTTTGAGCGTAAAGAGACAAGTGAATAGACGCTAAAAAAAAAAAAAAAAAAAAAGAACGCTAAAAAAAACTGGATAAGTAAATTAATGTTTTCAGACTACTTGTTGTCTAGTATTTTTACATACGGCCGATGATATCGTTAACAACATCGTCGGTCTTGTATTTTCCGCCCAAGTCAGGAGTAACGACGCCAGCAATCAGGCCCTCGTTAACGGCTTTGTAGATGCGGGCAGCGGGTTTGGGGTAGCCAAGGAACTCGAGCATAAGAGCAGCGGACCTGATAGTAGCGACCGGGTTAGAAATACCCTGGCCGGCGATATCGGGAGCAGAGCCGTGAGTAGGCTCACCAACAACGAAGTCGTCGCCGACGTTGGCAGAGTGGACAACACCAAGCGAACCAACCAAGGCAGCCGCGCCGTCGCTGAGAATGTCACCGTAGAGGTTAGGGGCAACAATGACGTCGAACTCGCTGCTGTCGCGGAACATCTTGTAGACCATCGAGTCGACGATCTGCTCCTTCAATTGGATCTTGTCCTTGAATTCAGGGCTCTGTTTCTCGTACTCGCTTCTAATGACTTCGCGGAAAAGACCGTCACTTTGCGAAAGAACATTGGATTTGTGGACTGTGGTCACAATACCCTTACCCTTTAAGTGAGAGGAAGAAGGATCGGCGATGCGCGCGTTGTAGCGCTGTAAAGCGATACGGAAAGCCATGTTTCCGATCTTCTGGCAAGCAGGCTCGCTGATGCGTTTAATGGCCTCAGCTACACGGTACCCGTTGACAGTCTTGGTGACCTCCTCCTTGACGTACAGATCCTCGGTGTTCTCACGAACAATCACCATATCAGTGAGTCTGTCGGCAGGAAGAACCGACTTGATAGGACGCACATTGGCGTAGAGGCTGAGCTGTTTACGCAGAGCGACAATAGGGCTCGAGTACCCAGCGACCTTGGTAGTAGGAGAGCTGACAGCACCGAAAAGGGCGCCTTGGCACTCACGACGAAGAAGGTCGATGGTTTCCTGAGGAAGAGCGACGCCGGTTTTCTTGAAATGGTCGAATCCGGCTTCAGCATGAACGAACTCGAACTTCAACCCGTCTTCAGCAGGAAGCGCTTCAAGAATAGCGCGACCAGCAGGAATGACCTCGTGGCCGATTCCGTCACCAGGAATTAACCCGATTTTCAGAGTTTTAGAAGCTGCAGCACTGCTAAACGCACGGATGGATTTCAGCATGGTAACAAGAGTCATTCGATCTGTGACCTAGCCCTGTGAATATATACTGCAGCCAGAAGACGCGAACCACGCGAACCACGCGAATACAGTCAGCAAGATAGTGGTAGTGGCAGTACACTGCAGTGTGCAGCGTGCATTAGAACTAAGGAACAGAAAGAGTATTTTGAATGTCAGTAGAAGCTCGGCAATCAGGGTGCTAGTTTACGATGATTAGAAATTAGTAATTGTGGTAACCGAAGTGATAAATAAACTGGCAGATCTCTGTATTAGCCATTGCGTTTGTTGATTGTAGTCTAGGTTAGTTTGTGTGAAGTACGAGCTACAAGCTGCAGTACAAGCTGCAGTGCAAGATGCAGTGTAAGATGCTATTACAAGCTGCAGTACAAGCTGCAGTTAGCAAAGCATGTACTTATAAATAAATAGGTGTGGGCGTGGGCACGAGCGTTAGCGTGAACGTATGCGTGAGGGTGAGGGTGATTGTACATTCAATCGAGAACAGGAACGGCGGCGTCCCAAGGCCCGGTTATTCTCGTTTTATACCTTTGCAGCACCAAGAACAGCGCCGGGATGCCGAACAGCATCAGCATCACAACCAGCACCCAAAGAGCCAGGAACACTGGTCCTAGTATAGTGTGGACGAGCCACAAGCATGCGAGCATGACAAGAATGAGGATCATGAAATTATAGCGCCGGCGTTGGCCCATTGCCCGGCGCAGCCAGATGTAGAATATCGGCAGCGAGATGTAGGTCTGCATGTTGTACAAAATGAAATAGAAGACGTCGACGGATGTTTGTAGCCTGCTGGAAAGCACGATCGTAGCTGCCATGGACGTATTAGTGGAGAGTGCAGTCATGGGCCGCGACGCGAACATGATATTAGCAATTACGAGCCAGCCGCAGAGCGTCCAGATCGAGTCCGACGACGTCGACTCCGTCAGACTTTTGAATACCGGCGTCAGTATAAGGGTCGTAAGCACAGTAACGAGAAGCGACTTCACAGTCGAAATGGCTTCTGAGTATGTGCGTTTCTGTAAAAGGATCCAGACCATGGGAGCGTTCGTTAGCGCTGCTACTAGCGAGAACTGCCGCGGGTCGCTGTGCAACGCGTAAATGGACACGAAACTGAGCACGAACTCAACCGCGAGACACACGTTTAGAACAAACACGCTCGAATCCGAGAGCAGCGTGAGGTAGCTGTACTTCGCTTTTGTTTGGTTATACCGCAGTTGCGACAGAAACCATGGATGGACGTAGTTGTCTGAAACGTCACGCTTTACCCATAACGCGCGCATGGGAAGGTACCCTATGAACGATATATCCTTAGTTATATAAGAGGTGAGGTTCTTAGGAGGGGGCCGCCAATTCACGTCCGGGGCTGGGCTGGAAATACACCTGTAGTTCCAATATGTACTTGTAAACAAACAAAAACAATCAGTTGCTTAAAAAAAGAGGATTTTTCAGTCTCTTTTCTCTTCAAGCACGAACAACAGCCGCAAAACAATTCGGTAAAAATTATAGCAGTATCCAGTCTTCTGTTTATACAAACTACATGCGTTAGCAGAAGTGTCAATCACGCTGAGTAATTATGCACGCCGGTTGCAACGGTTTATGACGTCTTGCGTCCTAATGCAGACAAGCAGTGACGTCTGCATGCTCGCCGCGCTCAGTTGTGCCATTACCCGAATTCATGTTGGTATTCATGTGAATGCGAATGCAAATGCAAATTGAATGCAAATTGAATTCTGATGTTGTTGATAGTGCTGTTGAGATCTGTGACGGTGTTGTTGAAATTGTTTCAACACTTATTTTGATGCTGTAGATACTGTAGGTGCTGCAATGTTGTAATGCTGTAATGCTGTAATGCTGTAGATGCTGTGGATGCTTATATCATGTTTATGTTGTTGATGTTTATTGATGTTTATTGATGTTTATTGATATTTATATTTGCACATACTTTATTGCCTGTACGTATCTTTTTTAATCTAGTCACTCGTAACCCGTTACAGCAGACCAGATCTAGGTAAACGAAATCGCGGACCGTTTAGGGTTTGAATGTGGTCCCTACTGGCAGTAAAAGCATCTGGTGACTAAGCAGTGTAATAGAGGAGAGACTTCGAAATGGAGCCAATTCGAACGGTTTTAACAAGAGACACTAATGCGTCAGTGTTGACGACTGAGGCGCAGCAGGTCGAGAACAAACACGACAGGTTATGGGCGGATTTACAGGCTTTAGACCACGACCAGGAGCGGAGCCAGTATGTACAAGAACGTAAAGGCTTTCTCGGACCGGCGCATGCCCAGAAACTGAGTGAACTACGACGCATTCAAAAGGAATTGTCAGAAGAAATGGAGCGGGAAGAAGAGGATCTCGGGGTAGAACGGTACCAGGAATTGTGGAATATCACCGACCCTGACGAGCTCTACCAGCGGCTATACGACGACCGGTACTTCGAGCTGCTTAACGACCATGTTGAGAAATCCGCAGCCAAAATCGACGAAATCGCTGCTGTCATTGACGCCAACGAAATCAATAACGAGAACCAGCGAAACGAGGCTGAATGAACAACGAACATAAACCACATCTAATGCATTGATTTTTTATTTTCATACACGGAGTTATACCATGTAGTACCATGTAGTACCATGTAATATTTGACATGTAGTGCCATGTGAGCCATATGAGCCATGTGAGCCATGTAATCACATGTAGTGCCAATTGAGCCATGTCGATCCATATTGGGTCATGTAGCCATGTAGCCATGTAGCCATGCAATTACACGCAGTAGAATACTACTCACAAAATCGTGTTGGCAGTATACTCGCCGCCACGTATAGTTCCAGGCTCGATTGTAGGCTTGGCATGGCGGAAGGTGAACCCCACGAAGTCTGTGTTCTGTATCGGTGTGCTCTTTCCCTCCATTTCCTCGACCTGCTGGCGTTTGTTAATGACTTCCTTATACTTCGCCATATCGGCCTCGTTGTCGAAATCGTCGAAATAGCCAGGATCAGCGTCGCCGTCTAAATCGGGAATAAACGGCGGCCTGATCGACCGGATATTGGCGAAATCGACGTCTGCGAAGTACGGGTGAGACGCTATTTCGCGGAACGACTGTAATCTGTACCTTTGAGAAGTCACTAACCTCTGAATCAGGTCCCATGTCCTGTCGCTGAACACCCACTGCCCGTTCTCGTACTGCGGCCGTTTCAGCAGCTCCTTCCAGTGGCGCAGGTTGTTGTAGGTATCCTGGCTCGTGCGTCCAGCGAACGGCGGGTACCCTACTAACGCCTCGAACAGCATGCATCCCATCGACCAGTAGTCGATCGTGTAGTCGTAGACCTGGCCCTGTAGAACCTCGAGGGCCATGTAGTCGGGCGACCCGACAATACTATTGGCGCGCTCTATATCCTGGCGGTTCGTTTTATAGAAATCCTGGCGCTGCTTGACGCTGTAGCTCGCGTACTCGCCAGTCGAGTGTGTGGCCGAGTTCCCGCTCGACATAACGTTCTCGAGCCGGCGGCGAAGGGCGTCGATATGTGCGGTGCTGATTTTGCCAGCGGCCAGACCGAAATCGGTCAGCTTGATGTGTCCTTCAGCAGTGATAAGGAAGTTCTCGGGTTTCAAGTCTCTGTGGATGAAATTCAGTTGATGCAGCGCGTCCAGTGCCAAAAACATCTCGGAAATGTAGAACCGCGTGTGTTTAGCACCAAGTGTTCCGGTGTTGTTCAGCAGAGTGCGGAAATCGCCGCCGGGAACAAACTCCATTGCAAGGTAGACGTTCTCGGGGTCCTGAAAGGAGTACAAAAGCTGCACTAACCACGGGGTCTTCGTGCTCTGCGTGAGGATATCGCGCTCGGTTAGAGTATGCTGGATCTCGTCTAGTTTCACTAACAGTTTCTTGTTCAGAACTTTTAATGCACACACCTCGCGAGTATCGCGTTTCCGCGCTAGGTAGACCTGGCCGTACCCGCCCTGCCCGACTTGCGTAAGGATATCGAAATCGCCGTACCCCAATTTCGACCGCCGTTTACGCAGCATGGCCCGCTCGCGGCCTTGGTACTTCTTGATCACAGCGCGCCGCTCAGCAGGGTCTGAGATCTGCGGCAGCGTTTCCTGCTGCAGCCGTTCGTACCGCTGCTTGCGCGCTTGCAAGTAGTACAGCTGGTCGAAGTACGAGTCCAGGAAATAGAGCTGAGTGACTCTGGCCAGCCGCGTCACTTTGCCTTCATTCAAGACGGCCTTTTCGTCGCTCGTGAGGTGCATTCCTGCTAACGCAGATTCGAGGCCTTGGCTGTCCTCTTGCGAGCGCGTCATATTGGTCACAAGCTTGCCGAACTGCATTCCGCGCTTCGACATGTAATGGTGTTAGTGCCAACAAAAGAGATGCTCTCTAATGCAGAAGGGGTTCCTTTAGGGTTCTTAATGTAAACAACACCAGCACTTACGTGGGGTGTGGGCGTTTAGCAGTGCTATTAATGTGAGGCGCGCGGAAAAGCAAAGTGACGTCACGTGTGCTAATAGTAATCAACAAATGGATCTGGACTTCTATATGAAGACCACAGACCACAATATACCACCCTAACCTCTGACCCTCTAACCCTCGACCTTTGAAAACCACTTTCCAATATCTAGCCATATACCAGCTAACCTCTAACAATCTAGCCATATACCATACTCCATACTCCATACTCCATACTCCACCTAACCATACTCCATCTAACCATACTCCATCTAACCATATGGCCATACTCCATCTAACCATACTCCATCTAACCTCTAAACGCCCAACCAGCTAACCTCTAACCAGCTAACCTCTAAATGACTTATAAATGTTCCATCCTTCTAAATCATTACTATAGTTGGGTGTACCATATTCTACAATTCCCGCATCTTACGCTTTGTTTAAATATGCATCAATTGGCTACCGGAAAACAGCCCACAGCTTCGTGTACCAAGCGTCCGGCCTAATGGCGTGGGCTTTAGCACATTTCGCGTCTAAGGAATCGACCTTTGAAACGAATGTCGCTACTGCCTGATCGACTTCTTTCAGTTTCAAATTCAACGCTGCAACCTCGTAGTCAACGCGTTCCATTGCCGCTTCTAAATCGTGTGTCTGCCTAAGCACTCGTTCTCGCCGTTTCTCGGCAGTGCGAAGGTCGGTGCGCGCAGCATACCGTTCTGCTTGCACCCGCGCGATCTGCGAACTGCGGTTTGCAAGCTCTTCTTCAAGGTGCGAGAGCAGCGGCTGTTCGAGCTCGAGTTTGGCCCCGAGTTTCGTCTCCATTTTCTGTGTTTCCTGGTACGTATTAACGATTTCAGGGACAGGGGCCAGCGAGTGCCATGGGAACACGACATCGTCAACCGAACTGAGACTGGCAGTCCTTCTTAATACCGGCTGTAGCTCGTCAGTAGACGGTTTTAAATCGATATCGTCTTTAGTTAGAAGAAAAGTAACGTCTCGTTTCTGCTGCTCTTCGTCCTCGCCGTCGTAGTAGTACGGAGCATGCTCGTACCCGAACCCGCTCGTGTCGTACTCATCGTCGTCTTCTTCGTCGTCGTAGTGGAGGTGCGGATCCGTCTCCATTCCGTCGTCCTCGTCGCTGAAATGAAACCTGCCACGTTCAGGCGACGAGAACTGCATACTGGAATCGCTTTTCTGCCGCCCGTGTGCTGCCAGGTTCTGTACTGCCAGCGACACCGAGGAAGCGCTAAGACTGTTTGCGTTCATGCTAGCAGAATTGCCGCTATTGGCCGTCCCGCTGTTGGCTGTCCCGCTGTTGGCTGTGCCTTCATGAGAACTCGACGCTCCTCGGCTCGGTTTCATTTTGGTTTTGTGCACAGTTGCTAACGACACAAGCGGAACGCCTAAAGAATTAGTCGCGCGTGAAGAGATCGCAGTCGAGGTTATATGCGGGACATCAGGCGACCCGACATGCTGGAACAGGTACTTCGCACGGTGACCTCTGCAGCTAGCAACAAACCTATCTAGATCCAAAGTCTCCCAATCGTCTACTCCGCCGGTAGTCTTGCCGCTCAGGCTCTCTTTGACAGTAGACTTCATTGCGCTCAGCATGTTCTGGCCTCCTAAATGCATGGTTTCCTGGATAAGCTTCTCGTACGTCGGCTGGTCCAGAATAGCCGTTTTAGAAAGCCTGGCCATTTTCTGGAACTTGCGCACGGCCAGCGTGAACGCGTCTACATCGAACGGGTCTTTAGGCGGTTTCAAACCTAACGCACGCAGCCGTTGCCGGGCTCCAGTGATGGTTCCAAGCAACGCGCAGCAGCTCGTGCGCATATACATTTTACTCTCGGGTCTAGGCGCATGCCCCGCGAACCGTAAAGACCCGAACCCGCGCCACCAGCTGGCAATCGCGCCAACTGTGCCGTTACAAAGGAACCCGTCTACGGCATGCGGTTCAAGCACGCCGAAATAGAACAACGAGAGCTGTACGAGCGTCACTAACTCCAGAACCGCGTAGACGCCGTCAACGGCTTCTGGCACACAAAAAGTTTTACGGAAAGTCGCAATTGCTGCATCGCTCGGCGTAGTAGCTGCCACAGCCACTCGCCCTACAACCGCCAGCCTTTTCAGGTCTTCATTAACAGTGAAACAAGCCCGGCCAAGACCGAACTTTCCTGGAAACGGGACTAAAGTAAGGTCGGCAGGGAAACTGGCCAGTGCCGTGATCAGCATGTTGCCCATTGGCGTCTTTTTCGGCAGAATCGAGCACTCCTCGAGCTCCTCAAACAGTCTGCGAGTACCAATCGACCATTTGCTGCTGTCTTCAGGAACAGCGACTACCTGCACAGTTGTCGCGTGCGTGCTGTCGCCAGTATACGAGCAAATAACGCAATTCGACGCTCTGGCCAGCGCCCACTGCTCGACAATGTACGTTTCGTACCCTGTTATCACGGCATCCCGTTGCAACGCCTTGTTTTCCTGCTGCGCGACCAGAATCTCGAACGCGTCTGTGTCTACAAACAGGTACGCCGTCATTTGCCACCTATTCGCCACCTACACACGCACTCGCCTAAGTAGAGGCCGCAATGAAGTGTCTACTTGCTACCGTTTGCTGTGGTTGTGGTGTGTGCCTCAAGCGTACATAATCGGGCCCTTAGTGGGGCGACCAGGCGCGGCCACAACGATGCCTAAACATGCCTAAACATGCCTAAACATGCCTATAAGCAATGCTAAAATAAAGCGACCCATGTAATAAGGCCAGCCATAAACAAGAAGGCTATACTCCCACGCGTTTATAGGACTACATACAATACTTAAATTTACTAGGCAATTATTTGTATATACCCATTTCAATGTATTCAAAATCTATTCAAAATACTTCGGAATCAGTGCATCTGTGCTAAGTTACCTGGTCACCCATCTGGTCATCCATCTGTACAGCCATAATATGCGCACCTAGCAATTAAACAGCACATCATTTAGACTAAGGGAGGGGCTCAGCCAAAGATCAAGCTGGAATTACTAAGCACACACATGGAAGAAGCCGCGCCGTTGGCCGTGCCGTTAGCCGAGCAGGAACAGAGCCTGCTTGTTGACGAGCCGTCGCATGCGTTTCGAGCAGCTCCAATGCAGCTTGTGCAATTGTACTTTTCTTCCGACGTGGCGCGCGAAGTAGCCGGCGAGCTCGGGGCGCTGGGATGCGTCCACTTCCGAGACCTGAATTCGAGCATCGCGCAGTTCAACCGGCGGTACGCTAACGAGATACGTCGAATTGAGGCCACTGAAAGAGCCTGCGCCGATATAGCGCGCATTACAGGCAGCGAGTTCCCTATGGACCTTAGCGAGCTATCAGCACCGCTTCCTAACGAGGCCGATGTCCGCAAACTGTGCGACGGGCTTCTCGACGATGCTGCGCGTCTTTCAGAGCTTTCAGCCGCGCATAACCGGCTGCTTTCTAAATTCACGCAGTTGAAAGAAGAACGGCATATTCTGCTAACAAGCAAACAGTTCTACTCGTTCCCTCCAGACTCTTCAAACCACACTGCTCAAGACGAAACCGACGAGGCGCCTCTGCTTTCGAGTTCGGGAATGGACGAATCTAGTTTCGTTGGAGAGTTTGGAGGAGACAGTTTTGTGGACAGGGCTAGGGGTTCAGGAATCAATTTCCAGTCGAGTAAAGACCCGTTTAGTGACGAGAATGAGATCGGCAGTAGAAATACTAATGCCGCTAACGACCCGTTCCAAAGACCGGAAGACTCGTTCGCTGACCCATTGAGCCATTTCGACAACAGTATAATCTCAGGCTCGATCTTGCGTGTAAGGTCAGCCGCGCTTGAACGGCTCTGCTACCGCGCGACGCGAGGCAATTTGTACTTTATTCGCCGGCCCATGCCTGAAGACAGCGACAAAGACGTTTTTGTCGTTTACACGCATGGCCAAGCCTCTTCGTTCAAAGTGAGGCAGCTGGCAGAGAGTATGGGCAGCTGCGTCTTGTCGTTGACTGCAGGCAGCGAGCGGTTCCAGGAGGTTGATCATGTGAACGAGCAGATCGAGGACGTGCAGTCAGTGCTTATGGAGACTGAGAACACGTTGATGCTGGAACGCGACCTTGTGAGACAAAGGATCCCGCTAGCTAGAGCCATTCTGGCGAAAGAGCGGCTGATGCTGACTACTTTAGACAAATTCCAGTGCGACGAGAACCGCGCAGGGCTGCTGGGCGAAGGATGGGTTCCTACTGACATGCTGCCGCGTGTGCGCGCGTGTATCCAGCAAGTATCCGTGCAAACCGGCGAAGCGTTAGTCGTGCATGCAGTAGCCACTACCCGTACCCCGCCCACATATCATACCACAAATAAGGTGACACAGGCATTCCAGGCAATGGTGGATGTGTACGGCATTGCGAAATGCGGAGAAGTCAATCCCGGCCTTCCAACAACCGTCACGTTCCCGTTTCTGTTTGCTGTTATGTTCGGCGACTGCGGGCACGGGTTCATTCTGTTTCTCGGCGCTTTTTACCTCGTTTGGAACGAACGCAAATTCGAGCGCGGGCCTAAAGGCGAGATCTTCGAAATGGCGTTTGCGGGGAGGTACGTCCTGCTGCTAATGGGTCTTTTCTCGATCTTCACTGGGTTCATGTACAACGATATGTTCAGCAAGCCCCTGACGCTGTTCAAGTCGATGTACACGTTCAGCCACAGCAGCAGCGACGGCAGCAGCATTCCTGAGGGAACGGCCATTACTGGCGAGCGGAGAGCTGGGTATACCTATCCATTCGGCATTGACTATGCATGGCACGCGGCCGAAAACAGCTTGAGGTTCACCAACAGCTACAAAATGAAACTGAGCATTCTGCTCGGGTTCGCGCATATGACCTACTCGCTGATGTTCCAGCTTGTTAATGCAAAATTCTTTAACTCGTGGATCGATATTTGGGGCAACTTCGTGCCCTCGTTTATTTTCATGCAGTCGATCTTTGGGTACCTTTCGATTACGATCGTGTATAAATGGACCGTCGACTGGATCCAAAAAGATAAGACGCCGCCGAGCCTGCTCAATATGCTGATCAAGATGTTTCTGTCTCCTGGCAGTTTAGAAGACCAGCTCTATACGGGCCAGAAGTACGTTCAGGTACTGCTGCTTGCTGCCGCGCTTGTTTGCGTGCCGTGGCTGCTGCTGTTTAAACCCATTTACTGGCGCAAGCACCATAAGAGCGCGTACTCGAAACTCGAGGCAGTTAGTGGGGGCCCTGCGTTGCACGCGCGCGCGTTCGAGATCGACGAGTATGTTGACAGCGAAGGCAGCGAGGACGAGGGTAATGAGGGTGCGACTAACGACATTGATCTTGTGGACAGCCTTATTGACGAGCAGTTCGCGTTGGACGACGACGACGACGAGTTCGAAATAAGGTCTGACTCGTCGGCCGAGCCTGCTGAAGCGTCTACCCAGCGGTCTCGTCCTAACGACCTTCCTAACGACCTTCCTAACGCGTCCGGGAAAGAGATGTTCAACGACTCCTCAGTGGACAATGCCGAAAATGACGAAAATGCCAATGCCAATGGCAATGGCAATGGCAATTCCAGACCTTCGCGGCCAGCAGCATCGTTTGCAATCGAGGAGCCGGCGCTGCAGCATTCGGACGAGACGTTCGGGGATATCATGGTACACCAGACTATTCATACTATCGAGTTCTGTCTGAACTGCGTCTCGCACACGGCCTCGTACCTCCGGCTATGGGCGCTCTCCCTCGCCCATTCGCAGCTCTCTCAAGTTTTATGGAACATGACGCTGCAGCATGCATTCGGTCCAACCGGTGGTTTCGGAATCGTTGCCGTCGTTTGCTTGTTTGCGGTGTGGTTTGTGGTCACGGTGCTTGTGCTCGTGTGTATGGAGGGCACGTCGGCCATGCTGCATGCCCTGCGTCTGCAGTGGGTAGAGGCCATGTCCAAACATTTCGAGGGTGACGGCTATGCATTCGAACCGTTCAGTTTCGAGGCCCTTGACAAGTAACAAATAACCATTTCCATACGGGTAACGTACCTTACTAAAAGCACTTAAATCATAGAAGGAATTTGAACAGCTATGCTACAATACTGCTATAAAGCTATAAAGCTACACACAGCTATAAATGAACAGGTATAAGGGCTAACAGCTACAACTGAATAGGTAGAACAGGTATACTACAAATACTGCTACAAAGCTATGAATGAACAGATAAATGAACTACTATAAAAGCTATCTCAACTGCCATACTACTATACTTCTATAACTGCTATAACTCAACTGCTATACTGCTATAACTGCTATACTGCTATAACTCAACTGCCATTATAAATGAAATGTGATTAAATGTAATGAAAAGTAATTAAAAGTAATGAAAAGTAATAAAGTGATGAAGTGATGAAGTGGTATAGAGCTGTATAGTGGTATAGAGCGATATATATAGTTTGTTGCAGTTTTAGTATTACTAATGTCAAGGCGGGATGCAGTAGACGCGGCCATTCACAAGCCGCCAGGCCTGCTGTTGACCAGTCTAAGGCAGCTCCGGTACGACGTTCTGACGGCAGGGCTGCCAGGACCTGATTGCCGGTACAGGAACTACGTGTGGACGATCCTTATGCAGCTTGATCTGACAAACGCTACTGAGAAGTACGCACAGCTCGTCTGCCACGGCCCGAGCACTGCCGACACAAAGATCCGTAGCGACAGTTTCCGGACAATGGTCACTGATGCCAGGTTCCATGAACGAGTGCGCGAAGAGAGTTTGTTGCGTGTTTTGAACGCCTATGTCTGGGACGCCAGAACGCCGCCAGGATACGTCCAGGGAATGAACGTTTTGTGTGCGCCTTTTTTGTATGTGGCGAAATCAGAGTCGCAGGCTTTCTTCATGCTCAGAGCCCTGCTGCGCGAACGGTGCCCGCTGTATGTGGTAAGCGATCTGTGCGGCGTTCATACCGGCGTGAAACTGGTCAATTTAGTGCTCGAATTGACCGACCCGAAACTGTTTAAAAAGCTAAAACAAAAAATGCTGACAGCCGAAATCTACGCCTTGGCCTCGGTCATGACGCTGAGCGCGTGCACCCCGCCATTAGACGAGCTGCTGCAGTTATGGGATCTGTACCTCGCTTACGGGTGCAGTTTGAACATTATTGCCGTTGTTGCGCAGGTCGTGGATATGCGCTCGAGTTTAATGGCTAGCGAGCAGCCAGCATCTTTACTGAGGAAACTCCCGCCGCTTAATTTCAAGGAAATCAAGGAACGGATGCTGGCGATCCTGAAACACGTCCCGCCAGTTCTGTTTGATTTGATTCATAGACACCCTTTCGACCCGCATGTGGCTCACGAGCTGCAAAACCTAGACCTTGCATAACCAAACCCTATATTTAAACCCTGTAATAACTAAACCACACTAACCATACTGTACAATACTGTACAATACTGTACTATCCCAAGTGGATATAATAACGTCTTATCAACATCTAGCGTAAATCTCATTACAACGTGGTCATCTACAACGTGGTCATCTTTGTAACCGTCTGTCTTTATTAATGGCCACTAGTAACGGCCGTCCGTGCACAGCACACGAACCAAGCAATCGGGCTGCTTCATGCAGATCGCCGTCTACTGTCGCAAACACGCGGCGCAGGTTATACGGCAATGTACTGTCAGAAGACCACACCTTTTTCACCCGGTGGCCGCTTTGTTCAATCAGGTTCCTGACCTCGGTCTCGACCTCGCTATCCAGTTCTTGGTTTGTGGATTCGGTGGTTATAGGGTATGCATTAAGAACCTCAATACAGGCGTGGTCAGGGTTAGGTGGGCAGTCAGGGTATAGCCAGTGGTCCTTGTTTCTGAGTTCTTTGACCCGGCCTAAATAAACGTTTTTCGCAATTTTGGCGAAATTTATATCTCCATATACTTTCCTAACATCTGCAGAACTCGGTAGATAGATTACAGCAGTGCTTTTATCGAACATCAAATCCTCGCTGTGTCCAACAAACCTCCGCACGCCCAGCGGCCGCAGCTCGTCGATTTTCGTTTCTTTAAGGTCGTTAGAATCATTACTTTCAGCACCTTTCTCTGCAAACGCGATCGCAGCGTTCAATGGCGTGGAGTATACTTGATCGCCTACAAACCGCGCGATCCACGAGTGAGGGAAGTCCAGTTTGCGCGCTTCTTTCAGTTTCAGTATTTCCGACGGCACACTGTCTTTATCACAGCATCCCATCGCAAACAGTTTCAGCGCGTGCACATTGACGCGTTCTAATCCCCTTGGCGGCACATCCCATACGTCTTTATGTCGTACAAGGTCCTGCAATTTAGGACCTTCATACGAGGCATGCACTGCACGAGCAGTTACCACTGAAAGCGTTGGCGCACTGCGTTTCCTGTTCCTTTCCTGATCGTACCCGTGTCGCTTCATACTTTGTAATCACACGCAGCCTGTGCGTTACATGCGTGGTGGTGGCATTTGAGCTTTGATTACATGCGTTCTACATTGCCAAAATCTGTATACCACCTGTATTATTAATTGCATGCGAGGTATGTTACATGCGTACTTGCGCTAGTACACGATCATTAGTTTTAATAGCTGGTATTACTAATCCGGTTAATTAATTTTCATCTCTCGGCTCAAAGTAAACAATGCAGCTGAAAAGTAAACAACAACAACAACAATGAAAGGCAGTGCACAATTACAGCTGAATATTTGAAATTCAGAATTTGCATACTTAGTCTGGTACTCTAGTCGTTGAAATTTATTAAATGAGCTATAAAAAGCATCTCGTTGCCACCATCCACCCACCCCCTGCTGCGCCGATGCATGATTAAGGCGTGCATATAAATAAGTACACATGCACGTCTTAATGGTGGTGTGAAAGTGTGGGTAAGGTATACTTGGTGAGTTTGGCAAATGAATCCGTACAATAACGGCCGGAAGACAAGCCGGATGTACAGCCGGTTCCGTTCAAACAGCCGCGATGATGAAGAAAACATCGAGTTGAACCCGTACGCCCCGCCCATGCCTGAACTCGATGCGTACCATCCAGCGGGCGCTATTCCCACTCCTCCAACCCCGGTTAATGTCGCTAATTCCAACTCGACGCCTTTACAGAATTACCAGAACTACGCTCAGTCTACGCAGCACTCTCCACAACGGTTCCCAGAGCCTGAACTCCTGCTTCCAGAAACCGACCTTGCCGAGTCGCATCTCTCGGTTCCGTGGTCTTCTAATGCAGTAGGAAGGTCTAGTGAGAGCGGAGACGAGCGCGAACTTCTGCAAACGCGCCCAGTTCCTACCCGCACAAACAGCACTCTGCGGGTTTTCGGACCGTCTAGTCGAAGGGCCAGTTTCGACCTTGAACGCCAGGGTTCGCGGTTTAGACAGTTATGGGGAGCTGGCGAGACGGGAGAGTACGCTGATGACGAGAACGTCGAGTACCAGATCCCTATTCAAGGCGACGAGTACCAATTGAACACCTGGGATCCGCAGTCCCTGCCTCCAGTGCAAGAGGGTGCTGAGGACGGTAGCCAGCAATATACTGCGCTTGGGGACGAACATGAGCGGTCATTAAGCAGTCCATTTGATGCCAATGCTGAGCCTGGGCAGGTGGATGGCGAGCAGGGTCTAGAAAGTCAGTTGGGGGGATATACTGATGAGTACGGGTACCATGAACCAGCTGCCGAGGCTGCCGAGGACGAGGACGGGGCTGCGGGTATTCGCACAGTCCAGCTTTTCCACGGCAATCTCGTTCTAGACTGCCCAGTAAGCTCACAGCTGCTTGAACAGTACCCTGAACACAGTCCGGCAAGGGAGTTCACGCATATGCGCTACTCAGCGGCTACTTGTGACCCTAGCGAGTTCGCGGACGAGGAGTACACGTTGCGGCAGATGTGCTATGTCCAGCCGCGGCAGACTGAGCTGTTTATTTGCGTCACTGTGTATAACGAGAACGATATTCTGCTTGCACGCACCCTACAAGGCGTGTTCAACAATATCAGGCATTTATGCCACCGAAACCGGTCAGACACATGGGGTTCTGAAGCGTGGAAAAAGGTCGTGGTATGTGTAGTTGCTGACGGGCGCAATAAACTGGATCCGAGGGCTAAAGCACTTATGGCGTCACTAGGCGCGTACCAAGAAGGGTTCGCGAAAAACATGGTGAACGACCGCGAAGTGCAAGCGCATATCTACGAGTACACGTCTCTAGTCAGAATAAGCAGCGTCAGTGAACGGGAAGGCGTTAAACTGACTACAGAGAAGGCCACGCCTGTGCAATTGCTGTTCTGTTTAAAGGAGAAGAATAAAAAGAAGATCAACTCGCATAGATGGTTTTTCCAGGCTTTCGGCGAGCTTCTTCAGCCTAGAGTTTGTGTTTTGCTGGATGCAGGAACCCGTCCGGGCAACCATTCGATCTACCACCTTTGGAAAACCTTTGATAAGGACGAGCAGGTGGCAGGGGCCTGTGGAGAGATCGCTGCTATGCTTGGCCCGGGCGCGTATAAACTGTACAATCCTCTTGTTGCTGCGCAGAACTTCGAGTACAAGATGTCGAATATTCTGGATAAACCGAGCGAAAGTGTTTTCGGGTTTATTTCTGTGCTTCCTGGTGCGTTCTCAGCGTACAGATTCGTGGCTCTTCAGAACCATCCAAACGGTACAGGGCCGTTGGAAAAGTACTTTAAAGGCGAGAAATTAGAAGGCAAAGGCGGCGTGTTCCAGGCTAATATGTACCTAGCCGAGGACAGGATTCTGTGCTGGGAGTTAGTATCCAAACGCAAAGCCAACTGGGTACTGCGGTACGTCAAACAGGCAAAGGCACATACCGATGTCCCCGAAAGGCTAAGCGAGCTGATCCTACAACGACGGAGATGGCTTAACGGGTCGTTTTTCGCGGGTATTTACTCCCAGTTCCATTTCTTCTCGATTTGGCGCAGCGGGCATTCAATTGGCCGTAAACTGGCTCTGCATATCCAGTTCGTCTACAATTTCGTCGTCCTCATTTTCTCCTGGTTCTCCTTGGCCAGCTTCTTCCTTATCTTCCATATTTTGTCAACGGCTTTAGGCGATCCTTCGGTCCATTTCGCTCCAGGAAAGATTCTGGGCGTGGTCCTTTCGTGGATCTACGCAGCCTGCTTGATTATTGTGTTTATCATGAGTTTCGGTAACAGGCCTCAGGGTACAAAGAGGCTTTACGATATGATCGTTGTGTTCTTTTCACTGATGATGGGGTACATGATGTTTGCAACTGTTTTCATTTCAGTCAAGGCGATCCAGTACGCGATTTGCGCGCATACGCATTTCACGGCCTCGTTGCTCTTCACTAACAGCACATTCAGAGACCTTATTATCTCGCTCTGTGCAACCTACGTTCTCTACTTTGTTTCCTCGGTCTTGTTCTTGGACCCGTGGCATGTGTTCACAAGCATGTTCCAGTACGTGATTATTTCGCCTACCTATGTCAATGTGATGAACGTGTACGCGTTCTGCAACACTCACGACATCTCATGGGGAACCAAGGGAGACACCGAACAGAAGATGGATCTTGGTGTAGTGAAAGCCAACGAAAGCGGTACTTTGGAACTGGAGCTTCCCACAAGCATGGACTTGGTCGACAAGTACTATTTAGAGGAGGTCGACGAGCTTTCTAAGAAACCAGAGAAGGAGAAGGCACCGGAGATGCCTGAAAGCGAGAAACAGCGCGATTTCTACGCTCTGTTCAGGTCGGTTGTCGTTATTGTTTGGGTTCTAATGAACCTGGCGCTGGTCGGCGTCGTCCTCAATATTGGAGGGTTCCAGTCGCTGATCGGCACTACGTCTAATATCACGATCCCTACTAAACGTGTGCACGAGTTCGCGCCAACATACATCGCCGACATCGTCGAGAGGGCGACTGCACAAACATGCGAAGAGATCAGCACGGGCGGAAACGCCGTTTCAAAGGTTTATATGGCCGTCATCTTCTGGTCCGTGGCTGCAATGGCAGTCTACCGGTTCGTGCTGGCGGTTCTGTTCATTATTGTGGGTTTGTTCAGATGAAAAAGAAACGGACTAAATCAACATAGAAAATAGAAACTTAATTGTAATTGTAATTTATATTTATATTCATATTTATATCAAAGTGTACCTAGTGCACCTAAATCTCTGGCTTGTTTTTCAGGAAGTGAACTATGCATGCTGTTTAGTACTTGCATCGTGACGGTTGAGTGACAGTAGTGTGACCATGCAGTCATCTAACCCTGATCCATATCACCATGCGTTATCACTGTGCGTCTATAGTATATGCGTCGTCGCGTAACCAATACATGCGTTCATTACAGATCATACCCATTACGATTACAAATAACATGTGTAAGTGTGGACATGTGAACATGTGAACATTGGATCTCTACATGAGAGCAGATGCATGCATCAATTAAATGTCTCTAATGGCTAATGAACATTATAACTATTGAACAAGCTCGTCGGCAATACTATCAGCCAGCGCTTTCTTCTCTTCAGGCGTCATAGTTGTCGAATTCCTGGCTTTCATTATTTGGTCGAACATCTCCTGCAGCGTCCGCGGCCGCTCAGAAACCGTGCCTTCATCGTCCTCGTTGTCGGATAAATTGCCAATGGCGCATGCTATTTCGTTCTTGATTTCAGAAATCTCAATGACTTCGAACCCTAACTCCTCGTAAATCGGCGTCTTCTCGCAATTTATGTCTGAAGTCACTAAAAACCCAGGAACGTCTTGCAGCAGATCAGTGATTCCAGTCAATTTCTCTGTCTCGTCAGGAAGGGTATCGTCGCTGAGGTCTCTGACATAGAAGAAGATAGACTGCGGCTGCTCGAGCAGGTCTAGATCCATAAGGATTTCCGAATCGAGCTGCTTGAAATCGTGCAAAGGACAAATTGTCGTCGTTGCATCGATTATAAAGTATTTGTTTTTGAGGGTGTGATTTCTAACGAATTTATGCTTGAACTGGTCCAATTCAACTTCGGCCTCTAAAATTTCAGTAACCGCTTTTTGTAGTAAGGGGCTGTTTAGACCAGTCACAAATATATTCGCGTGGTATTTCTGCATATTGTTTCCAACGTCTTTGTTTGTGCTGCTCATCTTAATAGCACGTACAGCAAGTGGTGGTGTGTGGAGTTTAGAAACACTACGTCAAGCAATGCGGAGTAATGCGCTGACTCAGAACCCGAGAAGGAAAAGCCTCGACTAACGGCCGAGATGCAGGGCGTGCATGGCGTGCATGGCGGGTGTGTTACGAGTGTCACAAGTGTCACAAGTGTTACGAGTATCACACGCTTCAGTATATAAGGCGCACTATACGCAATTACTTTCGGCGTCTTGAAAATACGAAAATAAAATGGCTTTAAATGATGGACACGGACAATATCTGAAATAAATAACACGTCGTAGCATTCTTTTAAACACAATTTCGCATTGATAGAAAGCCCTTGTTCAGCAATAATAATTTCACGTTGTTTTTTCTTAAAGTCGCGTAAATCTAATAATACTGGCTTGAAATGCAACATAACGATTATTTGTGTTGATACATATAAACAGACCAAGTTAGCCCAGAATTTAAGTAAACCTGCGACTAAATATGCCTAGATCGAACCATAATTAGCACAATGCTAATATACATGAGCTCGATTATGATGAGCCTGAATTAATGGGCGTGGTACGAAATTCTTTAATTGTACGTGTTGTGGAATGGCGACAACTAAAGAACTGGACCGTTTCCATCTAATGCTTGTATCCTTTTACGCAAAGTGCCATTCCATTATACGTATAATGGAATCAAGCGTGACAATGGTATAATCATATAGCGTGACTTCTGAACGTACATGGTCTTGTATTTCCAGATGCCGTCATTTCCGGATACTCGCAGGAGAAAGTGATACAGAATATTAGAATACGCTGTCGACAATGTTCTCATAACTTCAGTAGAAAAAGCGTCAGTTCATAGTAAATACATGAACAATTGTTATACATGCATTTCACATCATTTTACATCATTTCACATAGTTTTATATCATTCCGTAGTTATAGCCGGCCTTTACTTGTGTAGTCAAGAGAGTGCAAGACATTGTTGCGTGCGTTTACAGGCCATTAGCTTCTCATGCCGCATTTCAAGGTACCCATTTTTAAAACCTGCAATTATGGTGGTTTACCGGAATATGTTGTTTCGAAATGCGTATGTAAGTTTAGATTAGATAGGAGAAATAGCGTTCCATAACATGCGGCAAATAGGACATAAGGAGTCAAATGATATATGTACGAGAAGCGATTCCAAGCACGATTATACTTCGCAAATTATACTGCTTGCTACCGATTGATGCTTTTGATCTCCGCCTATCACCACCGATAAGACAGAACCACAAGAAGATACCCATCTTTAGCCATATGCATGGGCGTGCATGTCTAGATACAGCCATGCATGACGCCGAGATATTACACAGCCATTATGACGACTAATCGCACACGCCGCATGCACGTGAATTCTGTTTATCCAAACATGAAAGGTCAAATGTCTCGTTCAGTTAAGCAAACCCTGCGTATGTGTTCAACTACTAGGTAGAAAAAATCGCCATTGAAATCAGGTTATCAGGGAGAAACAATTAGAGGCAATACATTGAAATATAAACATCATTATCTACGGCCATCACGCCATCACGCACCTGCCAGTATACGTTATCACTCATCGAGGTCATGTGCGCGCAGCCGCATAGTTCCCAAAATAGACGGTCAACATCGTCGAATTATCATGTGCCACTACCAGCATTAGCAGGAGGTACGTACCCGTGCCAAATATCCCCATGTAAGTAATTCTCTGCACAGAATCGAACAATTATATGTTCCCGTAAATTAAAACTCACTTCGATCTAAGTAACCGGGAATATACATTTCCGTGTCATTTGCTGTTTTGATGAGCATTTTATTTGTTTCTCAATTAAGGAAATTTACACCGGATCTTGGGACAGGGACTAGTAAATACCTGAGGCAGAGAATAGAAACGCATGCGATATTTTAGTTGGTGTAAGAGCCCAACACAATGCGTTGGGCAGTGAGATCATCGATACATGGAAACAAGGCAGAAACTGGCTAGTCATTTATCTTTAAGCATAAATACATAAACAGCTAAGTGTGAATTGTAGCACACGAATTGTTACTGTCAACCGTGCGATTGCGATAGCGCGCCTTGCGAGCTCGTTCCCAAAGGTATATCTACCCCCCGCCAATATATTACTGTACCAGTACATAACCCCAGACCCTAGCTGTGCCTGAGATATGCGCAAGACTCTAACCTACCGGTAAAAAGGGAAAGGAAATGCATTGAACTGCAATTTCTTGAGACATAATTGAGTTTATTGGTTTCTAGGCATTACGCCATTAAATAGAAGATTGTATCAACAACTATCTCATCGAGCCCAAACTATGGCTCAGCAGACCCGGCGATAAATGTAAATGCTTAATAACAAATTCGCACGAATATGGGATATACTTACAAATATCATAGCATAATATTAGTAATAATTTCCTCCATTGGCCATTACTAACTAAAAACAGGATACCATTTCCCAAATAAAGGCAAGGGTGCGGCGAGGTGAGGTAAAGTATGATGACTTAGGTTACGGAAACCCAACCCGGATATCACTATTACCGTCGCTCGTCCTCCCCTAGATCTGTTCTACAATTCGAGATACATAAAGCTGAATTCGAGCTCGAGCCGTTAATCTCGCAGACATTGCCACCGAGGAGTACCCCAGCTTAAATTCAAACGTTCTCCAGTACCATTGAGCAAAGAATTTCTGTTTATCGTACTTCGAACCCGCGTTAATTGATACTAGCTGCCGGCGCAAACCCGTTTCTTCCCTGTAAGTGTTTCGTTTCTTGCTTTAAGGTTTCCAAGTTAGGCAATTAACGAAGTATCGATTGCTGCTTAGTTTAAAGACACCTCAAGCGTGTCAAGCTACCTTCCCTTGAATATCTCGGAAGCACACCCCACGAAATCGCTTCATCGTCGGAAATCGAGCCACCAGCAAACGCAATTGAACGCAACTGAACGCAATTGAACACAATTGAACGCAACTGAACGCAAACTGCACAAATTGAAGACAAATTGAACGCAAATTGAAGACAAATTGAACGCAAATTGAAATCAACTGAATATACTTAAACAGAGATGTCAATTGCCACATCTGCCAATTCAACTCCCACGCAGAGCAAATCCCGGAGACACTCGGACCGCGGTCGGGTGAATGCCGGCGAGGGCCATAACAGCACCCAGACTGCTGCATCTCCATCCCAAGAAAAAGCCAAGAAAAACGTCAGTCATGTTCCCTGTAAGTTCTTCCGCCATTCTACTTGTCAGGCCGGCGACAATTGCCCCTTCAGCCACGAAGTGGACCCAAGCACGCTTGCCGTATGCAAGTACTTCCAAAAAGGCAACTGCAAGTTCGGTTCGAAATGCGCGCTTGCCCATATCACCCCCGACGGGCGTCATGTGAACAAAAAGACGAACAAGGAAACCCGTAAAAAGGAGAAGGAGAAGGAAAAAGAGAAGGAAAAAGAGAAAGAGAGGGAAAAGGAAAAGGAAAAGGAAAGAGAGAGAGAGAAGTTGCGTCGTGAAGATAGACAGAAACTCGTTGAAAAGGAGAAAGCCAAAGAAAAAGAACGGGCTAAAGACCGGGGCAAAGATAAACTGAAGTCTTGCTCAAAAGGTTGTGACCAAGGTTATGACCAAGAACTCGGCAAGGAGTGCGACCAGGAATGCTTAAAAGGCAGTGAAAAAGGAGTTGGTAAAGACGTTGGCAAGGAATTCGAAAAGGAGCTTGCGAACCATCATGAGAGAGATCATGAGAGAGATCATGAGACAAATAGATACAGCGACAAAAGTTCCGACAAAGGCTCTGACAAGGGCTCTGACAAGGGCTCTTCTGACACTGATGTTGAAAGAGAAAAGGAACAGAAAGAGCAATGGGATCGTACTCGCGGCAGTGCCGCCTCGTTTGCCAGCGACCAGACTCTTGTCAACGAACCAATCGGTTTCGGGTCACACAAGTTCTCGAATTCCAGTCCACGATTAACACCTACTCACAAATCCTATCCCCTGCGCGCATTCTCGGCCTCTTCAGTCCCATTCAGACCTCTTTGGGCAGGCACCCGCACTCTTATTGAAGGGTCGGCCATTGTGGACGACGACGACGACGCTACTTTAAATGGAGACGATATTTGCTGTGAGCAGCTGCTTCCGTCAGCTTTAGAGGATCTGCTTACTCCCAGCGAACGCGAGCGCCGTGATTCTCATAATAACAACGCCTCTTCTGCCTATAATAACCACTACCTTCAACACCTGCACAGCGGCTCTCACAACAGCGCAGGGAGCTCTTCACGGTCTGAAAAGCGCACCTCCATGCCGCTGTTGGGATCAGACACCCTCTTAGGTCTCTCCAGCCGCCGGAAATCCGCTGATGGGTACCTCAATTCCCGGGACCCGTCGCTTGTGGCTGCTGCGAATGCCCTTAAGCAACAAAATTCAGGTGCTGTTTCTTTGATGGGCACGCTAGTAGGCCAAGGCGTGCCCATTACACCGAAAACCCCAGCCGATATTTGGGGAACAAAACCACGAACTCTGACCAGCCCGTTCGCAAGAAGCCCTCCGCTTGCGTCCCAGGAGCTGTTTGGTAAGCGGACAAGGGAGATTCTGAACGACAGCGAAAGCACAAACGATACTGCGCAGTTCGTTTCTGCAACTTCGCCAATTGGCTCGCCAGTGACTGGCCAGGCCCGGTTCGGGATCAATGCCTGCCGTCCTTTGACTCAGTTCAACAAGATCGTTTCTACTGAAAGGATATGAAGAGAAAATCGAGCCGTGAGCATTGGATCAAAAACAACAACAAAAAAGAGAGCAGACCGTTACTAGTTTCTAAAGCTGAAAATACATATATACACCATAGCAGCACGCATCGCCTAGCGGATGCGCAACCATTAATTTGATGCCGTTAATGCCGTTAATGCCGTTGATATACGCCATACTTAAGCGCAATTAAATAGGCATTTGACATGGCCCACGTATAAGGTAATGCCGTTGACTTCCTATTTGGCGGCACCTGAACAAACAAACAGTAAGTAGTGGTTATAGACCTAGCCCTATACTAAGAAGTATATAAAAGGTTTTTCTGCCAAATCCTTTTCTCTTATAATAAAATGCTGATGATGACTTCTTAACGTATTTATCTGGTACCTCTTATGGTATGGACCTTCGGGTTCAAGTGATTTTAATTTTTTTCTGTTATGAACTGAAGCTTTTTCTCATTAATCGAAACTTTGTATGCTCTATATACTTTTATGCTCTGTGCACATTATCTTTCACCTCTCCACCTACATTCATCACCCTACTTGTCCCTATTGACTCTACTTGATTCTAATCGCCTCTACTTGACGCTAATCAGCCTTCATCGCCTCTAATCAGCCTTAATCGCTGTCGACGCTGGCTTGGCGCGAAGTATCGTTAAAACGCATGTTTATTCAATTTCATTATTCATTTACATAGCTTAGAAACTTGGAACAAGTTCGAAAGCGCTTTCATATACTAAGAAAGGCGTTTATTTAGTTACTCGGGGCGAGTGACCTTCTCGGCGTACTTGACGTCGTCGAAGAATCCACACAAAACAGGGGACCGCTTGACAGTCTCGAACCATCTGCAGAAGGCAGGGAACTTCGCGCGGTACTCCTTGTCCCACATCACGGTAAATCCACGGTAGCACATAGTGGCACCGTACAAATCGGCAACGGTAACCTGCTCACCCACAAGGTAAGTGTGTTTAGTAAGGTGGTCATTGATGATATGCAACTGGCGATCAACGTTAGCAGCGCTGGCATCGAACAACTCAGCGTTGAAAGGAGCAGCTTTCAAGTGCATTTTCAAGCCGACAACAACGTTATCAAGGAGTTCCATGTTGAAAATGTTCATCCAAGCAAGAATGCGGGCCTGATCAGCAGCTGAGTTGTCGCCCAGAAGCTTGACGTTGGTCTTGGCGTTAGCTTGTTCAGGAACAAGACTTGTGACTGTAATTGGTTAGTACTCGTATTCTCAGAATCGGTTTCAACAACATAAAAATTTTACCTTCAGACAGGGATAACTGTTTGTATTAGTGATCATCATATCAAACAAGGTGTACTATACTTACGTTTCAACACAACGGGAATGCTCTCTGTCAGCGTGCGACCGCATGGGTAGCGGAACGCAGGAATGTGGCCAGAGACAAACTCGGAGGGGAAATGCTCGTCAGGATCACTGATCTTGACATCCAAGTTGTAGAACTTGACAAGACCGTTGGGGAGAATGGCACGGGTGCGAGTGTTCTCACCAGCCTTGCACGATGAGTATAAGGTTCCGAGAGACATATTGGGTTATCAGACGCAGGAACAGGGACTATATAACTAAAGAGATGAAAGTGGAGCTCAAAGAGATGTAAAGAAACCGGGTGAAGGTGGCTTTAGACAAGAATTTGATGCAACGTTTCTGTACAGGTATAAGACCAAGGAAAGAAAGAAAAAATGGCTGGATGACGCTTCATAAGGACCTTGCCGATGAATCAGGGCTAGGTTATATGATGTAGTTTTATTGTTATGTAAAGCAAGGTACGTGGAACGTTTGGGCAACCCAACGAAGTTGTAGTCGTGGCAACATCATATAATAATGGGGTCCCGCCTTATTCACAATCGTCGAATAAGAAAACCAGATTGACTGAAACCTCGTAACGTTTGCTAATTAAGTAAATTTAGACAATTTAGCAGGCTTGTTACACTCATATATTCAGAAACACACGATACATACACACTACATACGCGTTTCAAAATCGATCATGTAATATACACACGTGATATAGCTTCAAAGTGTCGTCACCCGCTAGTCAACGTTAACGCGCCAGGCCCCCGACGCCCCTCCAGCCCTTAAACGCCACGCTGGCCAATAGCAGAGCAAGTCAACGGCACACCGTCTTCAGCCGTTTTAGGCACCTCACCACCACACGCCGACAAACTTGGCTAATACCTGGTTCCTAAACTACTCAGTAGTGCACCGGAACTGTTTCATTTTACTGTGACGAAGGACCTTTAGCAAGTTATCGTCGACCAGAGTATTCTTGAATTGTTGTTTTCAGTCTGATTGAAATCTTTCTGATTACATAATCTCAGTACTGGAGTCGCGTGCAAGAAGGTGTGATCCGATCTATACTGAGTGTGTTAGTATTGCTCTTTTGAGATACTGACTTCAGAACTATCATTCATCGGTAAGTGTTTTTTTTTTTCTTTTTCATTGATTCTTTAGAAACCCAATTCTAAGCGTCAACAAAAAAATTAGAAACTCCGATCATTCTGATAGTGCTCAATCCCTTTCTCACTAGCCTTACGCAAGTCTTGAGACACTTTAGCCGCCGACCCTTACTTAGCTAGCTACTGGAGTAAGCCGTCCCACGTGAGCTAAAAATAAAAGTTGTGGCATAACCTAACCCTTTATGTCAACATCAGCACCAGATTTTAATGCAGCGGCTCCCCGGTTTAGACAACGAAAGATCAGTCTTAAACAACAACTAAGAGTTCTCAAAGAACAAGATCTTCCTAATTACATCGAAGATGTGCGAGGTGATCTTCTCGGTGTCGTAGAAACCGGTGTCGATAAAAGCGAGGAGGATGAAAGACATTTACAAGCGGTTCTCAATTCTGCAGCTGCAGCCAAAAAAAGCAAGGCTTTTATCCCTACACCCAAAGCCTCGGCGAAATGGCCGGAGTTTTCGACCTTTTATAAAACTGATTACGTCGAGAGCGAGAGCTACCTGCGATGCAGCGCAACAGTCGAAGATGCCCAAGGGTCTCTTTACTACATGGACGAAATCGACGACGAGTTTCTTAACAAAATGAACTCGGATATCAAGCATAAATCCGACAGGCAAAAAACATGTTCGATGAGCGAATTCGAGCTTGTATGCTCGCTTTTTGAAGACATTGTTTCTGTCAACCAGAAGTACCTGCAAATGAACCCACAAGCGCTGATGCCGTACGCCGAGCTCGAGCCGTTAGTTCGCGATAAGCTCGTTAAACGAGAGCAAGCGTTACAGAGCCCGTTAGAACCCGAAAGGCTTCTTGCAGAAGCAGATTCTCAAGACTACGCTAGAAGGTTACAAGGGTCTCCATACAGAACGCCTCTTCGGACTTTAGAAGCATTCGGAACCAGCATATACGCGCACTGGCGCGAACGCAAAATAGCACGGCACGGCCAGCCCGTAGCGCCATCTCTTAGGTACGAATCCGGCTTGCCAACTGACGATTCGGATCCGTATGTATGCTTCAGACGACGTGAAGTGCGCCACACGCGCAAGACACGGCGAACCGACCAGCAAACAGTTGCAATTCTGCGACGCCTTCATACGGAAATGCACCAGGCCCAAGACGTGTTCAGCAAGATCCTTGACCGGGAACGGACAAGGCTTAAACAGATCCAGGTAGACTCGGAGCTGTTCCAAATGCGGTGCAAAGTCAAGAGCGCCAAACGCAAGCTGCGGATCGGCCCTGAACAAGACGACGTCAGTCTGCTTGTCTCGGTGTCGAAACGCGTGCTGAAAGAGGAGCAAGCCAGGCAAAGAAGAATGGAACGCGACCGCGAAAGAAAGGAGAAGGCAGCGCTCGAGAAACAGAAACTGGAGCAAGAAAAACGAGAAGCTTCAGAATCCAAGCAAGCACACGAACAGAAGAAAGAATCCTCGGTTCCGTCCTCCTCCTCCTCTTCGTCTTCAAGCGCCCCGAGTTGTTTCAATTCCGGGTTCACAATCACTGGAGCCCGGTTACCGGATTCCAGTTACCTTGTACCATTGAACCAACAGAAAGAGCCGGAAAGCGCTTTGATTCATGCAATTGCCGAGAAAATGCGGTCGCGGCAGGAAGCCGAGAGGGGTTGGGTCAATGTCACCGACAACAGGAACGTTCCCTATATCGACTTCTTTATGGAACCTCCTGCTAAGAAACGCATTATCGAGCCCGTCAACAACACTTTAAAGACCGGCGTCTCTCAATCTCAAATACCTGCTCGTTCAGACCTTCAATCAGGTCTGCCATCTCAAGCTGATTCCAGCAGTGGGAAAGGCACAGGCACAAGCACAGGCAAAGGCAAAGGCAAGAGCAAAGGTCCTGTTTCCGTATACGGAGAATACCCTACAGAAAGCATCAAGCCAGAGCCCAAACAAAGCGAGCAGATCAACCTCTCGCTCAATATGTCGGTTCCTGGGCCTTACGACACTCGAGGTCTACGGTACGCTTCTTCGCATTCCGAACGGATTAAAAAGCTTTTGTCAGAACAACAGCTTCCGCTTACTGAAGAAGAAGACATTGATGCAGTAGAGCTTGAAAACGGGAAGGTCGAGAACCTGAGCGCGCTCGACTTCGCATGGCACCCGGGCAAATACCATATCGACAAAACCCATCCTCATGCGATTATGAGGTCTGTACAGTACCAAGGCACTCAGTACCTCGACCGGAAACTCCCTACTGGACTGCAAGCGTTTGCTGAGAAACTGCGTTTGTCGCCGCAAACAGAGGCTGACGAGAGGTTGGCAGACAGGTTTAAATTCAACGACGGCGAGTACGAAGATCTAGAGGAAACGCCCTGGTTCTTCGACGACCCTGCCAGACTGAACAAAATCGATCCTGGAATGCAGAATCTGCGGTTCGCGTCGGTTTTGCTCGCTTCTACTAACGATTTCTTCACTGAAGCTCAAAACCAACGCCGCCGTGCTATTCAAGCCGTCAGCCAGCGCCAGCAGCAGCAGTTGCTTCAACAGCAGCAGCTCCAACAGCAGAGGCAACAGCAGCGTCAGCAGCAAATTTTGTTGAAACAACAGCAACAACAGCAGCAGATTCAGCAACAACAACAGCAGCAGCAGCAGCAGCAGCAAATCCAGGCTCAAGCCCATGCCCATGCACAACAAGTCCGTATGCAAGTCCAAGCCCAGACGCAAGGCACGACCCCTAACCAGCAGCAGGTCCAGCAGGCACAAACGCAGGCACAGTTGCAGAAACAGTTACAAGTGAAAGCGCAAATGCAAGCACGAGCCCAACTAGCTTCTGCACAAAGCCAGCGCTCGCCGTCTAATCTACCGATCAATTTGACTCCGACGCAGAGCCAATCCAGCAACGTCAGCACACCCAATGGCCGCACCCAGAGTTCTCCGACTCCGCAATCGAGTTCAGTGCAACAGCAGCAGCAGCTACAGACATTTCCGCGTCCTCAGTCAAGCACCGGGTACAAAGAACCGCGTCCCATGCCAGGAGCTCGAACTGGAAGCGGGCCAGTAAGTCCAATCATGATGACTAACCAAATGATTAATGTTAACGGTGCAGGAGATGCGAACACCAATAGTGATACTACTAATACTAATACTAACGGTAACGCCAACCCATCTTCAGATCCTCAATCCCGGCCAGCTTCACGTGGACCTGTAATGGGCACTAACAGTGTCCAGTCGCCAGGGCAGCGGAACGAAAACACTCAAGTTTCCAGTGAGACTGCTGGACCTAATAATAATAATAATAATGAAATTTCAGGAAGTCAATCATCGCAAGGTCTGCGCTCCAGCACTCTTGCCCGCAAGGTACAAGCGAGCGGATGACCAACATGACTCTCCTAGTCGCAATTTATTTAATGACTTCGATGTACATAATGAATATACAGTTACGTTTTAAATCACCTTTTCTCTTTTTAAAACTGGTCGTAGATTAGTCGTTACAGTACCGAGACTGGTCGTCGCTAAAGCATGGCGGCGCCTATTTCGCAACCTTCTTCTTCTTCTTGTTCTTCTTGTCCTTCTTCTTTAATCCAGAACTGCCGTGCTTCAAAACATCGCTGTACTGCTGCCAAAACGTTACAAGATCTGCTTCTTTCACAATGGTGCTGACTGAGACCCGCTTGTCTTTGTGCTTGGCTCCATTAGTCGCCCGGAAGACGAGGGGGTGTGTAGACTCCTCGGATTCAACCCCTGCTGCTGGAAGCCGTTTCTGGACAAGATAGACGGACCCTTCCGTTTTGGAATGCTCGAAAAGAGCCTGTAACCGCTTGAAAAACTCTTGGTTGTCTACTTGTTTCATGAGCAGTGATTATGTAACTATGGGGCTCTCTAGTCTTGGCTCGGCTCAAATAAGTCAATTTAAATAGGTCAACGTGAATAAAGGCATTGATGAACGCCTAAATGCTGAAATGTTTACATGTACACATCAATGTACATCAATGTACATCAGATTGATTTATTTCAAAAGTTTTGAATGCCTTGTTGAATTCTCCGTAATCCTCATGTCAATCTGTATACTGTTAATTAGGTACTGTCTTATGCATCGTTAACTAGTTTCGAAATATTCTGTGCCTTTCATTTGCATGGCCTAATTAGGAGATCTGGAATCCACTTTACCATGAACTTATCGTCTTATGGAATGGAATAAAATCCGCGTGCCCTTATATTACTGCACTGGGTAGGTCTCAATGGCGGGTCGGAAATCAAGTATTTGCTTTGAACCTGGTGAATTCTAGCCATTTTGTGCAATTAAAAGTATAATTTTTATTTAGTTCTTTATTTTTGAACTATTTAATACATAATTGTTCTGTACAGAGTCTGGTTTAACCGTTTTCATAAACCAGAAGACATATCTACGAATAATGAGATTGAGTGTATGCAGCAAACACTTGCATACCCAATCCCAGTTCTTTAGTGTACTTTAGTATATAAACCAGCTCAATTCAGGATTTTAAAGCATCCACTAAAGATCTCAATACAATCTTCAATGCCTTCCACTACTTCCACTTCCAACACTCCCGTTACCAAGGTCGAGAACCAAGCTCCCACTGAGGTCGAGCAGCCCAAGGACGAGTTGTTCTACTGCTGGTGCACCATTGCCTAAATCAGGTCAACTAACACCACTGTCATGCACGATGCGTGATACTGTCTGATATTATATATACTCAGTTAGAACAATAATACCTCCACTTGAACAGTATATAAACAGCGCCAATAGATACACGTACGTTGCGTAATGACAATATTCATGTCTATGCTCATCATTTTCTTAATCGCTGTACGCAGTTCGTTACATATTCAATAGCTGGGCATTCCGTGGGCATTCTAAGTGAAATGGTTGGAAACCTATCATTAATTGGTTGTAAAACGATCGTGAAATGGCATGAAAGGCTACGAAAGGCTGAAAATGGTCGTAGAAGGCTGTTAAATGGTGTGAGTTTATGATTTTAATTTAATATTCGAGTATGTTTGTGTATATGTATCTAGACATTGGTTTTAACCTCGAAAAATCTCTTCAAGTATGCAACCTGGAAAACGATGCTACCAACAACGACCACAAGCTGAGCAATACTCCACCACTTCACACGGTCATTAGTGCTTTCGGCAGTGTTACGGTGAGTGCGCTCACGGATACGTAAATACTCCGACTCGTGCGAAAGCTCGTCGATAATACGCTGCAGGACCTTGAGCTGGCCGTCGATCGTGTCGTATTGACGAACACGCAGCTCAGAGCCCCACTGGTGGTTTATATGGAAAGTGATGTCTTTGTTGCTCTCGCCGGAGTACTCGTTGCTGAAACAGAAGCGGTAACGGCCAGGAGTAGCTACTGGGATCTGGGGGTTGCCGTCAGCAACGTGCTCTAAGAACACGATTTTCTGTTGCGAGGGGTTGAGAACGTAGAAATCGATATCAGGCTGTTCAGAGCCTTCTTTGTCGCGTGTTCCTACTTGGAAATCGATGGAAAACTCGTCACCCACTTTCAGGTTCTCGAAGTAGCATTTAGTCCCCCGGGGATCAATAACCTCGTTGAATGCGGAGCACAGGGTGCATAAAGTGACTAGAACAAGTGTTACAAGGCTAGTCATGAGCTACACAGATCGCAAATAGAGGGTTGTGATGCTTCAGGACTGAAATGGCTCAACGCGCACGCGACACGTCTTGTAATTGCATCACGTGATACTCTCTCTGTCGACTAATGTGCTAATGAATTATCCTGAACATAAAGGCAGGGGGGGCAGTGGAGGTACTAAGTGTATCATGGAGCGGTACTAACAGCGGTACTGGAGAGCACTGGAGCGGTACTAACAGCGGTGGTAAACGCCTAGGAATGAACCTAGGAATGAGTACCTTACTATGAAGGGTGAAAGAACGGTGGTTATAGAATTGGAAATAGAATTGGAAATAGAGGTTTATTTAGTTCATAAATGAAATCAGTTAGTTGTTTTTGGCTCTAGTATACTCTTGTTTCCATTTCAATGCTATGGCTTGGTCCGGTGGCGCAAATTAAAGGCGTTTAGCGCCTTCCGTTAAAAAGGCTTGAACCCCAAAATCCGAAATAAACGGCTTTTAATGAAGTTTCAAATGTTGAAATAAAGACTGAAATAAATAGAAAGAAGCTTGTTGTTGATGTTTCCAGTAGAAATTTAAAGATGTATATATGTATACTAAAAAGAAACTGATGACAAGAAATAAAATTAACACACTTAATGATACATAAGGTGCTAGGGTGGCAACTCCAGGATCGCAGATTCTGAGTCGCCTCATTATCCGTCGTTTGCAGGCAGATCAATGTAATAAAAAGGGAGAATCATACACACATGTGACAGCGCAGCATTTTTTTAGAAAGTCTTATTTCCATGCCTTATCGGAATCGTAGATAAGGGCAGTCAGATTAGACAAAATGCGTTTACTTTCTGCGGAAAGAGGAGCCCTCAGTGAGCTTGGCCTTACCACCAGTGGGCTGGCACAGGATAGCAGCACAGGAACCGCAAGTAACAACGGTCTGAGCGTGAGAGAAGACAGTGGTCATTTGGAGGCAGCCCGGGCAACGGACGTCCATGAAAAAGCTGCGAGGAGCAGGGACAAGGGTCTTCAATTTATGCTTCTGGGCCTCAGAGGCGGCGGAAGGATTCAGAATATCGACAGCTAAAACCATTTTGTATGTTGTACTAAACTTCCGGTGATAGATAAATCAGACAGGGCGACAGACGTAAGCTGGGAGGCAATATTTTCAGAGTGCTAAGGTAAGGGTACACATTTCAATTTGTTATCAAATCTTAGGGCTTCGAATTAATAACTGCACACTCGTCTGATATGTAATCGTTGAACGACAAAGTTCACTAGTCGTAAGATCCGGTGGCAATGACGTCATTCTCGATCGAGTTTGAAAAGTAAAGGTACTTTCTAGAATTTGGTGTACAGGGAAGTGCAAACTCTTCGAATGTACTCGATTGGGCATTGAATGCTTCTTTAATATAACTACAATAGATTTGTTAGGTAATTGGTGCTCTAGTACTATGTGACTATATACAGACGCAATACAGACGTAATACAAGGGTTCAAAGTAGTACAGATATATTGTTTCAGTAGCCACTATTTAGCTACCAATTATTTAACAATTGGTTAACAATCAGCTAACAATCAGCTAACAATTAGTCGACTTCTTCTTCCTCAACAGCATTAGTTCTGATCTCCTGTGCAGCCAGCGGTTGACCTGAGCCGCCGTACTGTTTAGGGACCCAATCGCCGAGCTCTTTACTCAATTGGGCGCCGTCGTGCACGACGTGGAATTTCGAAGCAGTGTCGCCAGAAGTGAAGCTGGAAATGAGTTTGAACACCCACATCATAAGCAACGGGATATTGACGAAGTACTTGTCGCTGAGGGTCTCAGGATAGTACTCTTGGAATAAATTAATAATGGTTTTACTGCTTTTCCGCACGCCTGAATTGAGCCTCAAGAACGAAACGTTCATATAATCGTGGACTTGGTTCATAGTCGCTAGTTTGTCATTAGAGAAGTCGAGGTACGTCAACGCGCGCTCGTGCAGTCCGATCCTCCATCTAATGAAATCGTCCAGATCAGCGAGCACCGCAGCAGGGTTCTTAACTGCGCCGTATAAATTCCACACAACGATCTTCTTGTCTGGGGTCTGAGTGATGACACCGAGTTTGTCGAATTCGGAGTTGTGTTTCTCGGTCATCACCTTTAAAGGCTGGAATTTCTTGCGCCAAACAAGCGTTTTCAGAAGCTGAGCTTTGGCTTTGACGTGGTCGCCGTTGTTTGCCGTCAGGAACTTTTTGAGAATGTTCAAATGCGCTGCTGTCCATTGTTTAGGGTCTTTGCTGAAGTTAAGACTGAAAATTTCCTGGTACCCGCTTTCCTCGAATGCCTCAATGACCCCCTTTTCATAGGGTGTAGGCAAACTCATTGACGCAGCCATAGTGAGTGCAATTTAGTGGCTGCTTGCAAGAGAGGAAAAGAACCCCGTACCCCTCCCCCTAGGTTGGGCAAGGGTATGATCTCTAAGGGGCTGCCCCAGCATTAAACCGTTAAACATGTAGAAGAACAAGACGCGGCTGTAATTTGATCTAGATGCGCTCAAGCTGATATTAGGATCTAGAGAATCACTATATGGTCAAGATAATCGTTTTAGAAGAAGAAATAATTGTACTGTACCGTTGTCTTTCTGTGGAGAAGGCAGCTCTAACTCTAATTGAGCTCGAGTGTAACGTGAAATTTAATTACGCACAACATATGTGGCTAGGGTATGCGTTAATCGTCAATAGAAACAGTCCACAATTCTAGGGAAGCTTACCCAATACGGGGAATGAGGATGGGGAAGTTCGAAAAATTAATGCAGAATCTTTAAGCGATCGAGATCGCTTCAGTGTATAAATAAGCTACGTAACTAAGTCGTGGAAGCAAGCGTATGCATCACGACATATATGGGGAAAAGTACCCGTTTGTCAAAGTCAATTGTACTCAATGAAACACAATTGAACGGGTAATTACCTGCTGTGAAAGCGGGAACCTCTATGCTGTGAGAATACGCAAGTCCCAGCCGTTGAATTGGTGTTCTATTTCGCCAATAGTAACAATTCCTGGGGGGGAAACAACGATCTTCCCATCAACGCACCACCGGCGCATTGTTTCGTCTTGGTTGGAATCGACGTGTACTTCCTCTGGGCCCATGACCTCTCTGTACTCGACCTCCTCGTACTCAATGTGTTTCCCGTTATTGTAAACATCCATGATGATTTCCTTAAGTCTCTGGGCCTGGGTTTCGGTCGACTCGTACGATTTTATGCGGAGTTTGAACAGCTTGGTGCCTGAAGGCGGCTCGGATGATGGCGAAATAAGAAAGGATTTCTCAAGGTAGGTTACACAGGTGAAAAGCAAATACGAATGGGCTTTCCCCTTACTGCGGTACTCTTGTAAGAAATGATTCAAATTGAACTTCCCGGCTTCCTGGAACCTTTGAGTTGCGTCGTCGAACTTCTCGCGCATCTGAGGCTTGTCTGCATCGGCTACAAGCGCTGAATGCAGCCCCCAAGAAGCGACTACAAGTGCTTGGGTAGACATATGCGGGAACTGGACTTTGAACGTCGACAATGGCTTGAAATCGTCGCTCTTAGCGAGAAAAAGACGTTGAATGGCTTCCACTGGTGAATTCAAGCCAACAGAGTTGGCCAATGCGTTACCGCTTCCAGTTGGAATCATCAGAAATTTCACATTATAGTCACCAGCATCAATAGCCGGTAAAGCGTTAACGAATTCGTGCAAGCTCGTGTCTCCACCCAGCATGGCTAGCGTAGTGGTATTTGTGAACGACCTGGCGTTCTCCAGAATGCTTTCTGGACTCGTGGTGGCAACATAGACGTAGTAAATCCCGAATTCTCTGAGAAGGGGTCCTAACAAGTCGAAAAATATATCGCGTTTCGGCATTTTGAGTATTCTGCGAGAGTCCAGAATTGTCATGTTGCGTAGAAACGAGGGCACCTTGTCCTGGTTAAGCGAGCCTGTAGGATAACTCATTAACACTTTCCTGTTGCTGGGTTTGACACTGTTCACGGTTGTGCGCTGGACTTTCCAATTGCAATCCTCGTTTCCTTCAACGGATTTCTTGATTCTGTACTCAATGTACTCATTTTCATTGACTGTAGGCGCTATCAGAAACGGGTCTTCTTCATTCTCCATTTCCCAGAAAAGAAAAGGAAAAGGGAAACGATTACAACGCTTTTGATTATCAGGTTTCAGAAAGGAAAACGAATAGAGGTGAGCAGGGGTTAAAACGAGACTTCAAAAACCAAAGGGGGCTGGGTTAATATAATATGCCAAACGATACTCTCTAATTTAAGCACTGGACTCTTAGTGGATGATGTCAGTTGGAAATTGCCTCTAAACGATTAACGGGCAAGAAAGAGTGAATTTAAAAAGAAAAAAAAAAAGAATGTTGTTGCAAAGATGCAGAAATGGGTGCCTGAGAAAATCCAAAGAGACAAACTGATGCACTAATGTCTTGAGTTGTCTTTGTTCGTTTTGGTCCGTGTTCCCTGTCCAATTGCTTCTTCTTTTCTCCTTTTATCTTTTTTCCAGGTTCGGTAGAGTTCTGTTGCACATATATTAATTGCAGCAATTTAGCGTTTCAGGGTGGTTGATTATACTGCCCGTTTTAATGCTTATGGTCTAGCGTTGAACAGGCCAGGTCTGATTATTTATATATGTATGTGTATGCGGATATCCACACCCTGCTTCCCCGCATTTGTAACGTGGATGCGTCTAAAGAATCAGGTCAGGCGCGTCATGCACCTGTCTCGTCATATTATGTGACCTGCGATCTTCTATGACAATTACGCAATCACAAGAGACGATTGTTCATTTTTAGCAGCCAATTGGGGAATATCTAGCCAGAATTCGCTGTACATCCTTACAAATTATTTACATGCGTGTCATCGACTGCAATATGCAGTGATAACTATACTTACATTGCACATTGCACAGTGCACATGCCACCCAAGTATTATGAAACCGCTCTAAACGTACCATATAAAGACAGAAGACAGCGTCCGAACACCGATCACTGTTCACTGTTCACTGTTCACTGATCGATCGCTAAGTAGATCTTAGCTGCACCGTATCACTAAGTCATTGTAACTTTGACACACTCATACAATGTTTATTTTTTTAGTCCTTTCTGTAATTTTCATGTATATATTGGCTCGCTCGATTATCGCCCAGTCGTTCACGGTACCGTAATTGGTCCCAATTTTCGCTATGAACATGTCTGCTGGGTTTGAGGAGTTTGGGGTCGTTCAAGTATTAATGACGCACATACGTGTAGTCGCGTAGTATACCGCGTAATCATCCCATGATTATTGCATGACTATCCCATGATTATCGCACTCCATAAACCCAATCAGAATAGGTCCCACATGGGGTTGGAGTTGTTCTATTTTACCTAGTCTCTTCCTGATTTCTTAGTTCTGTTTTCCTTTTGTTTTCCTTTTGTTTTCCTTTTGTTTTCTCCGTAACACTGCCTTTTTCACCTTAACTTTCTGTACACATTAGCTCGATCTTAGTCTAATCTTTTGCTGCTTCAGTTCGCTATTAAATCTAAAATCAGAGCATTGGACCCAATTACTTCACTGCGTGCTCGTATTCTGTGCGCAGCTTCTGAGGGTAAAATCAGAGTGCGTATTTGAATGTATCCTTATCTTTATAAACGAATATATTAGAGCGCTTCACCTTTCCTGGAACCAAGGCTCTGGAGATGGAATTAGAGATATAGGTATTCTACGAGTCTATTTGAAACTTGCTCGCGTCAACCTAAATCCGATCCGTCCCTATATACGTGCGCACCCCGGTACCGCTGCCACCTCCACCTCCGTTCTTCTTCCATGCAGCTTCAGAAAGACGACGAAATCGTCACTATACTCAATCAAGACTATGAAGGCATTTCAAGGCCTATACTAGATCTAGACGGGCTGAAGGTGCGGCATTTCAAGGCCATGGATATGGACGTTGTCCTTACAGAACACACAGACCTCGAGGCTGTCGGGTACCATCTTCTTGCCAGCAATGGCATGCGGGTATTAAAACGAGTAATTGCGCTACACGACTGCCCTAAACGTGGAAAATGGGATATACCTCTCAGAGTTGGAGACATTGTGCTGGTTGTTGCAATGTACAGCGATGAATGGTGGTTCGGCGAGGTCGACGGGGCCAAATCCGTCGATAACGGATGGTATATGTGCGGAACCAATGGCACTGGCAGGTTCGGACTAATTCATAGCTCTTCTGTAGGCAAGATCGCTTCTTTAGAGACGCCCGAAGATGAAAGCAACGAAAAAGAAAATAAAGAAAGTAACGAAGAAACTAGCTAGATGTATTCACGAGTATCTAATGCTATCCCCTCGACTCTTTCGCTACACTACTGCTACATTGCCTTCAAGCCATTAGATTACCGCTACTCCTAATAGCATGGTGTTAGATTTCTCCTAATAGTATGGTGTGTCCCAAGACTTGCAAGGTAGGAGTAGGGTAGCACCACATTAGTGTCGACCTAAGGAACAGCTTACCTACTGGTTCGACTTGTGAGTATTAGCTAGCCGCTGCTCCGATTAATTGAGCTTGAGATGCAGACCGATATGGAAGTCGACTTGCCCGAGACCGGGTCAGCGCCTAAACGGTTTGAAATAAAGAAATGGAGCGCAGTGGCGTTCTGGTCCTGGGACATCGACATCGAGACATGCGCCATCTGCAGAAACCATATTATGGACGTTTGCATCGACTGCCAAGCCAATCCGACTAACCAGGCTGTCGGCGAATGCACAGTTAGCTGGGGCGTGTGTAAACATATTTTCCACTCACATTGCATATCCCGCTGGCTTAATAGCCGTCCGGTGTGCCCATTAGACAACCAGCCGTGGGAGGAACTGAAACGTGGATGTTAGTGGCGTCAACTGAATTCTGCTGCTTTATTTATGACTTGGTATATTTATACTTTCAAATGGCTTTCTTGTGTATCGCCTGCCTTTAAACGATAATTGACTCTCTATTTCGAGATCTACTGGTACTATATTTGCTATATTTGCTATATATGCTCTGTACGCTATTCATTGTGATACTATGTATGCTATTATGTACGCTTCGGTGTGCACACTTAATTGTGGCAACACGCATGTAACTACGTATGTAAGTACGCGGATGCATGTAAAGTAACATAATTGCTGGGCGACAGAATCACGCGTGGTCGAGCACACTTCGAGCACACTGGTCAAACAAGTATTCGCGTATATTATTTCAATGCTGGGAATATAATGCCTACGAAAAAAAAGAAACAAAAAATTAAGAAAAAGAGATCTCTAACGCATGCTTATTCACAACCTGAATATCGACATCTTTCTCTCTCAAACCACCGAAATGGCATTAACAAACCGCCTCCTTCTTTTATTCATCACAAACCCTAAAGACGCGAAAACACACTTAATCAACACACCTTCACACATAAGAAAAAAAAACATCACATTACTCGCTAACTCTTGTCCAATACATATTTAATCATCACTAACGCACGCTGTTCTGTCTAAGTAATGTCTACGCATTATGCGGTCCTCGGAATTGAGTCTACGAGCACGCACACAGACATCAAGCGAGCGTTTCATAGAATAGCTCGCTCGCATCACCCTGACAGGAACCCGAACGGGGATGTAGAGTTGTTCAAAAGAGCCGTTGAGGCACACGAAGTGCTCAGCGACCCCTCTAAACGCCAGAAATACGACCAGGAGATCAGCGCTGCTAATTCGACTGCTCAGCCAGATTCTTTTGACCAGTTTGGAACCGACAGTTCAGCAAACTACTTCTCAGGCCGGTTCAATGCAAAGCCCAGCACCAGTTCTCGAGGTTTTAAATCATCTCGACCCGATATATTTGCTCAGTTCTTCTCTACAAAGCCGTTCACGGCCTCGGCGGCTTCAGCCTCGGATGCTGGAGCGTCCTTCAGAAGCAATATGAACAGCGACTTCGACTTCTTCGACTTCAATCATGCGCCACCGTCTTCTCACCGGTTCAGATCGTTCACTCATACCAAGTCGCCGTTGGATGACTTCTTCGACGTTCCATTCCCGCCGTTTCCAGCAACTTCTGGCACCGGGTTCTTTCAAAGACCTCATCACAGCTGGCTGCAAGAGAGACAAGAACGGTTAAAACCGCGTTCGAAACGCGGTAAACAGGAACCTTATACTGAAGACCCCGAGCCGCAGGTATTCGGCCATGCCTCTTTCTTTGATGGCGCGCCAAACCAGGGATTCAGGTTCACTAGCCAGTATTTTGACGACGACGGCCTTCCGAAATTAAAGAAAAAGAAGAAGAGCAAGCTGCGTAAGACTTCTAGTAAAGCATTCAGCTCTTTTTTCGGCGATTCCGAAGACAGTTCAGCCCACGATAATGTTGACGAACCTAACTTGAGAAAACGCACTTCGAAACGCGAGAAAAGCAAGAAATTTAAGAAAAAAGAACCAGAAGAGGTTGTAGACTTGACTGCTGACTTTGACGAGGAGTATAATGAGGATCTGACCGGCGAACCTGATCCCCCTAGTGCCACTGATTCCCCTAATCCCAGTACTGCCGAGGGAAATACCGCACCTGCTGATGGAAACACTACAAATGATGATACCAACGTTCCCATTACCGACAAATCTAGGGCTGCTGGCTCTACCACCTCTGGTACTCCTTTTGGTGCTCCTTCTAGTACTCCTTCTAGTACTCCTTCTAGTACTCCTTCTAGTACTCCTTCTGGCGCTCCTTCTGGCACCACACCTGGTACCTCCACCCCAGGCACGCATGCTGGCAATGCTGGTGCTACGGCCACTGCTGGTCCTGCTGAAACTGCCCCTGCTGAAACTGCTGGTACGGCCACTTCTGGTACGGCCACTGCTGGTACGGCCACTTCTGGTACTAATGCTGACCCAGACGTCCGCGTAGAGTCTACGAATCGATCAACTAATCCCGTGAACAGTCCTGATGGTGCTCGTAGTCCGACTGGTAAACGGTCTACTGATTTGCCAGAAAGTCCAAGCAAAAGACGGAACCCGTTTTCGTTGCGCGACATGTTCAACGTTTCTCCATTCACACAAACCCACGGCGAGTCTTTTAATTTCGCAGGTATTTCTTCTGAACTTAGAAATAACGACCACCGAGTCAGGCAATACAACAGACCTCTAAGGCCGCGGCCTACCACGCAGAAACCGACTCAACCTTCTCAATCTTCTCAATCTTCTCAATCTTCTCAATCTGCTCAATCTGCTCAATCTGCTCAATCTGCTCAGTCCGCGAACGCAAATCTGCAAATACGCGATTCCGCCGTCTTGCGTGAGTACACTGACGAGTCGGCTGGAATGTACGAAATGCTTGTCAATCTTCATGCTGAGAGACAGAAAATGTTGAGAGAACAAGGAGATTCTAAGACAGCAACCGTGACTGAATCCTGGGCCAGAAACCTCGACTCGACCTACGAGATTCTCAACACTCTTGCCCAGGGAACTCAGCGCAGCACTAACATCGCGTTTGGACTGCATGATAGCACTGCATAGGACGATGTCGACGTCTCGTTCACACAATGAACAACAGCTCTCGGGCTGTTGAAGTTTGTATATATCATCTTTAAATAGTTATATAACTGGTTACTACTTGTTAATACTTGTCAATATCTACATTAGCCTATACTGGCGCGTACTGATAAGTTTTTTTAGACGGTGCTATATATGCATATGCACTCCACATGATCGTTACATGCAGGGCAAGGCAAACCGTGCCCATGCTAACCGTGCATGTAATTATGGACGGAAGCTTTCTTTTTTTAATGATCACAAGTAATTATATATACAAGAGTCAGGCGAACTGAAATCAACGGAGTTCAGGAACCAAGCTGACGACCTTGCCTGTTTCGATAAAGCTCTTGATGTTATCGAGCATCTCAAGCTCGAGAGAGTCCCAGTTGTACTGAGTGTGGCCAGCGATATGAGGAGACAGAGAGACCTTGGGGTTGGCGATCAAGCCAGGCTGGACCTCGGGCTCCTTCTCGAACACGTCTAAACCACAGGAGTAGACGCGGCCGGAATCCAAAGCCTCTACAAGCGCGGCCTCGTCAATAACCGGGCCACGGGCGACGTTCACAATCACGCAATTAGGCTTGACCACGTTCATAAGTCTCTCGCGGCTAAGCAAATGGTGCGTGTCTTTAGAGTAAGGCACAATTACAACAATGACGTCACTGGTGCTCAAAATAGTGTCCAAATCCTTGACGAAAACAGCGCCCTTCTCGAGCTCAGGCGAGAGCTTGGTGCGCTGGTAGTACTGGATCTTACCAAAGGGGAAACCAAGGCATCTGTCGCGGACTTGCTTGCCGATCGCGCCCAACCCAAGAATTCCAACTGTGCGGCCGTGTAAACTCAATCCAAACTCGTCTTTACCACGCCATTTGAGGGCACGCAGAGAGGTGATGTAGGCGTTATAATTACGCATCGCGGTCAGCAACAAAAGCATGGCCATGTCCGCAGTGTCACTAGCCGGCGATTTAGGCGAGTTGGCTACCTGCACGCCCATCTCCTTCCATACCTGGATATTGCCAACGACGTCATACCCAGCGCCCTGGTGAACGACCATTTTGACACCTGATTTGGCAATGGCGCGGATCATGTCATCAGTGTACCCGCCCATATCGCGCGCATCGTACCATGTATTGACGATGATAACAACGTCGTTGTTCTCAAAGTATTTCATGTACTCGTCTCTGCTAGTCGGTTTCACAACCACGACTTCGAATCCTTGCGAGGCGGCATAGGTTTTTAACTGGTCGATGTACGTGTGGAACGCATGCGACTGGCATAGAATCTTTTTGACCATTTTTGTATCTAATTGTTAGTGGAAAGTCAGGCCTACTGCTGAACCTTGGCCTCTTCTACGACGCTTTTAAACCAGCTGGAATATAATCAGCAGTGTCACGTGGTAGATAAGATGTGCATATCAATTACCCTATTCCTCGCCTGAGGCTCCGTGGCGCGCGTCAACTCCAGTCCCAAGCGGTTAATGAGGCATACATCTAATCGATAACATGTAGACATTACAAGAGCAAACTGCTAAGATTCGACCTGAACGTCAACTGGTTCGCACACCCTACTAAATGCTCTTTTTTTTTCAGTCCGCATACCGTGGTTTGTATAAATGTTAATTTTTTATACATATGCCGCTAGCCGGTGCGCTTATCGGAGTGCATCCAGTCCTCAAAAAAAAGGGTTGCCGTGCCCTCTTACATGAGTTGTAATACGCTGCATGCATGCCAGGTTTTGTGGTAGCTGGGAATTTAGATGTGTCAGTGTGTACTAAAATAGGTCTCAGCTATTAAACCAGGCGCAAGTAACCTAAATTACATGCGTGCGCATACACTGAATCCGACTAGATGCGGCTATTTGTGGATACATGTACTATACACTGTACATAAATATGCTACAGAAGCCGGATATTATATATATACACTGGTGCAGAGAGTTCGTGCCTAGCGTCAAAAAAAATAAATTACAGAAATTGAAAAATAGAGAGGTAGAAGAGGAAGTCGGTTTTTGAAATGAAAAAACGTGTGCACATATACTAGAATCCGCCGTCAAAGCCGCCATCGAATCCGCCGTCGAATCCTCCACCGTCGTAGTTGTTATCGATGATTGTAGTGTTGTTGTCGTGGTCCAAAGCTTCGCCAAGAAGCATACCTCCTAGTAAACCTCCGCCGACACCCATGGCCATAGACCCCATACCGAAACGGTTGCTGCCGTAGCCACGGGGCTCAGCATAGACGGGCTGCTGGTACACGGGTTGTTGGTACACTGGCTGCTGGTACATTGGCTGCTGGTACGGCTGCTGGTATGGTTGTTGGTATGGTTGTTGGTATTGCTGCTGGGGGTACGCATTGCGCTGCTGGTTCGGCTGCTGTTGCTGGCTGGGGTAGGTGTTATAGTTCTGGATCACCACGGGGCGCGTGTTGTCTGAAGATTTCGAAGGATCCTGTGAGTCTTTAGAGGCGTTCTTCACAGCGTCTTTAGACGGCGGAGGGCCAGCAGGAGGGCCTCTTTCCACTACCGGTTTCTCCCACTGGGAAATGCCTGTTTTCTCGTCGACATAGTACCATTCTTTGTACCGCTCGTCGAAACGAGGAATCCATCCAGGAGGGACTTCTGGAGGCGTGCGAGAGTTATTGTCTGAACCCATTGTGATGTATTTGTACTGCTATATTAACTCAACACTGCTGTTGATACTGAGTTGGGATGATTCAGTAACTAGGATGCTTAAGTCCGTTGCGACATCTGACTAATCCGTGGCGTGCATACGCACAGGAATGTGGCGCCTGCTTTAACCGCTGAGGAAGCCGACCCCGCATTTTACTACATAAACATGGTTCAAAGCGGTTTTAAGACAGAAGCAAGAAATCACCGACAATAAAACTCGTTTAAAGTATGAGCTCTGTACACACTACACAGTTGGGTGCTGCAATAGTTGCCGTAATAGCTACGAACGCATGCTGTTACTCAACGTCAGCATGCAGCATGACCTCAGTGCTGCCAAATATGTGATTGTGTAATAAGGCTGCCGTTAGTGGGCAGACCGCCGGCGTACTGCTACGCATTTCGAAACCTCTCCATCGTTCTCGTCTAAATGAAGAACCCTAGTAATTACTAGCATATTCCATGAACTGTCGTCATAGACGTAATGTGTATATACTTTCTAACGAAAAGCGCAGGTATTTTTGTTTCTCTACTTGTTGTTTTGATAACCAGTAATGCTATTCAGCTTAAACCAGTTCATATTTTCGTTGAATCATTACATGCGTTCCACTCTCGTGTGCATTCTAATTACGATACATAAGCATCGGACCTCAAGTTCAGTCCAACTGGTATGCGTAACGTAATCCACCTGTACATTGGAGACACGCTTAATAAAGTAGAAACTAGCACTGAAAAATATAATTAGCATCCTTTTCTGACGTTTGTGTCTTGTATTCATAGCTTGCGTTCATATCTTACATTCATACGTCATATAAATAACTAGAAGTCAATTCCACATCACGGCAGTAAGATGTATATATCGCGTTGGGAGGTTTGGTTATATTGTCTGCGTTGCTGATTAACCGTATACACTCGCCAGCACAACTACACGGGCCAGATCCACTTGTTAGCACAACTACATGGGCCAGATCTGCGTCATGCATGTAATTTCCTAAACAGGTCCATCTCAATAGGTCCGTCTCAATAGGTCTATAGTGGATAACGGTAATTGTCAGCATTAAGTGACAGCATTAATTGGCACCATTAAGTGACACCAATACTAGTAAAACAAGATATTTAAAGAGGTATTTAAAGAGAAGTTTCAATAGAAAATCAAAATTAAAAAGAAAATAATAAATAAACATTCGAATCTAAATCAGCCGCTTTATAAACACAGGACTGAACGAGATGCGTCTAAGTAAACAGGCTTATACATTCCAGCGCTTCCTGCAGCACGTCCATAAAACTGTTGACGCCAACTCTAAGGCTGCGAATAGTAGTCGCCTCGAAATGGACCAGCAGAGTGCCGTTATCCTGCAGTTCCAGGCGTTTACTAAACTCCTGCGGCTTCAAATCCGGGTCTGGAGAGAGGGAGTCGTGGACTGCACGCGCATGCTCGATTTTTTCGAACGGCACAGTTAGCTCTACCTTGTGTTCCATTTCTCTGGCCTCGTACAGACCTGATGGTATTCTCGATCCAGTAATAAACAAGGGTGACACACCATGCGTCCACGCTCTCTGCATATTAAACGATGACTAAAGCAACAGGTACGTTCCTGCCAGCGCGCGTTACGGTACCGAAGCTAACGAGAGCTAATAAAACCACAAACCGAAACTGCACAACCAATGCGTTACTACGAAGACGAGAACGTGCTCGTGTTCCGCACTCCTCATGGCAGTATGCAAATAGACCGCACTAGCGGCCGCATTACCTCGCCTGCCGAGCCCCATGTCCTTAACACCCACCCCTCGAACGCTGGCGAGGGTGTTGTCGGGCTTCTTGGTTTCCTTTCGCTGCCGCACGGGATGTACGCCGTGATTGCCACGAAATGCGAGATGGCCGGCCGGATCACTGAAGACGAGGTTTATAAAGTGACTGCTACTAACCTGGTGCATGTCATGGACACGAGAGAGCACGGCGCCGTGTACGATCCCATGAACGAGACGTACGTCAAGCTCGCCAAGTCCCATCTCAAGAAGGCGTACCTCTACTTCTCGCCGACCCGCGACCTCACGAACACGATGCAGAGGCTGTTCAGCGGCCCGAAACCCCAGATCGACAGCCGGTTCTTGTGGAACCACGAGCTCGCGTCCGAGTTAGTAGACTACCCCGATTTCTTTGTTCCTGTGGTTTGCGGTGTGTTTTCCGAGCACTCGTGTAATCTGAACGGGCACACTCTGCAATTGAGCGTCTTTTCGCGCCGCAGCCGGTTCCGGGCCGGCACGCGGTACTTCCGCCGCGGTCTAGACGTTGACGGCCATGCTGCGAACTTCAACGAGACCGAGCAGGTCGTTTATATCGACAACAAACGCGTTTACAGCTACGTGCAAACGCGCGGCTCGGTTCCTGCTTTCTGGGGCGAGGTGAACAACATGAGGTACAAACCGCAGCTCCAGATCGGCGATGTTGCTGCCAGCGCGAACGCCGCGAGAAAGCATTTCGCCGAGCAGAAATCCATCTACGGCGTGCCGCAGTTCCTTGTCAATTTAGTCAACATGAAAGGGTACGAAAAGCCCGTTAAACAGGTGTACGAAGACGTTGTTGCCAGGCTCGACGACAAGGACTTGAAGTACGTCTACTTCGACTTCCACCGCGAGTGCTCGAAAATGCGCTGGCACCGTGTGCGCATTCTTCTTGACAAGCTCGACAGTCTAGGAGCAAAGAACCTGCACTGGTTCGAAATGGACAAAGACCCGAAAAACAAAGTCACGATTTTGCAGCAGCAGCAGGGCGTTGTGCGCACGAACTGTATGGACTGTCTTGACCGCACTAACGTCGTTCAGTCGGCGATCGCCCTGGACGTTCTCGAGGCGCAGCTGCGGGAGTGTAAAGTCATTGAGACCGCTGAACCCACGTCTCCTCAGCAAACGGATCCAACCGGACTGGCTTGCTACCCCTACCTTATGAAAGAGTTCCGCGCAATGTGGGCTGACAACGCCGACGGCGTCTCCACGGCTTACTCGGGCACCGGCGCGCTGAAGACCGATTTCACACGCACTGGTAAACGCACAAAGGGCGGCGCCTTCGACGATTTCTGCAACTCGGCGAAACGGTACATTGGAAACAATCTGTTCGACGGGCCTAGACAGGACGGGTACTCCCTGATTCTCGGCGAGGTCTGTCCGACTAGGGCAAACCCGTTCAACGACGAGCGCTCGCAGCTCATGCAGAGCATGCCGTACATCGCAGGCAGCTCGCTCGCCGTTTTTGTGCTATCAGTGCTCTACCCGAGCCAAACCCATTCTGCATCCTTCAACACTGTGATGTCGCTCATTTTCTTCCTGGCCTTCCTTGTTGCCATGAAGTATATCTTCGCGCACGGCATGCAGTACGTCAACTGGCCGCAATTGTCCGGTGTTGATTTCGTCCGATTCGATAAGGGACAGTACCGGTTAAGAGGCGATCATGCTTCTTCCAAGTATGACTGATTTGCTTGTACATGCTACGGTTGTGCTATGGCCGCATTGTAGAAGTCGATTAGATGGATTCTAAAATAGAGGAACCCAACAGAAAGAACTGAAATCACCTGTGTGGAACTAAAAAGAGCCTTTAAAGGATCTCGTTAAATATCCCTGCTTTGCTTTTATTTGCTTTACTTATATCGTTATCGTTATCGTTATCGTTATTGTTATCGTTTACGTTGTACATTGTACATTGTACATTGTAGTTGTAGTTGTACTTCTACGTTCTGCAAAGAAACCCAGCATCCAAAGGTTCGACAAACGCACGGACCCATTGATCCAGCCCCCCTTTTCCAGCCGATTGGGGCAGGCACCGCATTGCTAACGCTGACTCGAGCTCGGTTTCGTTAAGGCTGGATGTAAGGTCAGGTGTTTGCCTTAGTATGCAGTCGTCTGCACGTACAAGTGTCAGGTGTCTTTGCACGCGTTCCTGCATTCTGCGTAAGCGGAGAGGTGCAGGCAGTAACAAGTCTAAATAGGTATTCAGGCCCAGCGTTTTAGTTAGCTGGAAAAGGACAGGCTTTCCAAGCTTATACACGGAGTCTGACTGCGCAACATCTTTTGATACATTTCGTAGGTTAGCAAGGTCAGTAGTAGACAGTTTAGACGCTTTCGGGTCCTGCCATGCCGACAAGAGCTCGGATCTCGAGACGGCTAATCGGCGGCGTGGGGCCGTTTTTAGAATACGCTGCTCAATAGTTTGTAGATGCGTGTTTTCGACAATCGCTTTAGCTAGAAGGTACCCGTTCTTGCCGTACCATGGTCCTGCCATTGTTAATCTCTCTAATTGGCTGCGGGTACACGGGGCAAGGTCTTTTTACGAAACCTCATTTAGGTGCTTTGCGCATGTGATGACAGCAGCAGCAGCAGTAGCAGCAGCAGCAGCAGCAGCAGCAGCAGGCGGAAGCAGCAGCAGAATCTATGGTACATGGCCTTGCTAAATAGATCTAACACATGGTTAAAGGTAGATTATTGAATAGATAAACAGGTGATCCGATGTTTCTAACCAAAGACAAAATGAACACAAACTAAATACAGAACACTGTTTGTGAAAACAAGAGCTTTTTATTTGGACAGCGCGTATTATTCCAGGCGGTAGCAGCTATAATCACACACCCCTGAGCTCACGTTACTAGTATTGTTACTAGCTACTTGTATAATTTGTAAACGTAAACACGCTATATTAAGCGCGCCAGGACGCCAGCATTAAGCACGCTAGTAATCAAAAAACTTGAACTGTAATTGCATGCGCACGCTAGTCGTATTATGATCATATGCATTGTTTATATGGGCAAGGGGATGGGCGTGGGCCCACTAATGGCGAGCAGCATATACCCGCTTAGAAAACCCATTAAAAACCCATTAGAAAGGTTTAAACCCATTTCTAGGTCCAATTCCATACGTAAATAGCGCCAATTCAGGCAATGCTGTGGCAGTACCTTGTTGTCATACTTGCCAGCGTCGTTCAGAGTCTGGGACTGACGCTGCAACGCGCATCGCATGTAGAATCCGCCGCCATTGCATTACCGTCGGTTTGCTACCCAGCAGAAACCGAGAGCACTAGGTTCAAACGCGTGTGGTTATGGAGACTCGGAATCTTTCTGTTCATTTCTGCAAACGTCTTCGGCTCGAGCGTCCAGCTAGCCGTCCTTCCTTTGGCGTTAGTATGCACTCTGCAAGCCGCAGGGCTTGTCGCAAACGCTTTGTTTGCAGTGATTATTCTTCATGAACCGTTCACGAAAATCACGATGCTCGGCACTATGCTTGTGGTCGCAGGCGCCGTCATGGTGGCCGGACTAGGGAAACTCGAAGACGATCCTAGTTTGCCACTCTCGAAACTCCTTACCTTGTTCTGGAAACCCAAATTCCTTATTTGGATATGCATAACTATCGGCATTGCCGCCGTGTGCTGGCTCCTGGCCCGCAGGCTCGGGCGCAGACTGCCGACATATAAACACCGCTACCTCTCAACGAGGACACGCATTGGCGCCCTCTACGGAATCCTCGGCGGCTTGGCTTCGGCGCATTCGCTGCTCATGGCGAAACTGGCGATCGGGCTTTTGGTGAGAGATTATAAAGACCTGCTGACGGATTTGCTGGACCCGCATTTCTACTTCATTGTTCTGCTTTTCCTTGTTTGCGCCCTTTCGCAAATGGGGTTCGTCAGCCGCGGGTTAGAGCATGTCTCGACGTCAGCGATGTACCCGCTTGTGTTCTGCGTGTATAACGTCTGCACAATGGTCAACAGCGCAGTGTTCTACGGGAACAAACGGCACGGAGACGGGCCTGAACTCACCTATATTGTTATTGGCACTATAGTCCTCATTATTGGCGTTCTCCTGCTTTCGGCCAGACTCGAAGACCATAACCAGGAACTGCTGCCTACAACAACAACAAACGCATACACGAAGAACCCATCAGCTGATCTTTCTTTATGCGATGCTACTGGTTTCGATACCAGTACTGCTTTGCATCCTTCAGAACCACCATTAAGCCCACCTATAAACCCGTGCCCTGTTAACAACGCAACAGCCGGGCCTTCTTCAAACCGTTTCGATTTCTATACGGACGAAGCACCTCCTACTCCTACAATGGCGCCAGTGTCTTTAAGTGTGCCTCCAGGAGGGGATTTGCCAGTGATCAGTTCAGTAGACGAGGGGGAGTTCGTGTATACATCTTTCGACACGCTCAGCCCTAACATCACGAGTCCACATCATTCTCGGAACAAGTTCTCTAGGAAACAGCTTTCTAAAGAACAAACAGCCATTCTGCGCGAACTGTGCATGTAAATAATAATCCAGTCTACCAACCACCGCATTCACTCCACGAAGCCCCATGCTACACTAATCACTACACTGACCACTACACGTTCTACTAAACCTCCCACTGCAGCTCCCACTGCAGCTCCTACAACACTTCCCATTCCATTGCTTACAATTAACGACTATGCATAATGACTGCTTTGATTTTGTGGACCAGAATTACCCACAGAATAAGCGAAGCCACAAAATAACATTACTAAAAATCTCAATTGGACCAGAAATAAACTGACGCAATAATTAAATCAAGGCTGCCAACACCGCCAACACCGCTTCCAACACCGCTGAATAGGAACGCGATCAAGAAGGCTAAAATTAAGGAAAAAAAGCTAAGAAAAACAAATTATAGAAAAAAGGATACATGGGAACCCGATTACGAAAGAGACTGGTTCTCGAAACTGGAGAGATGGAAACCAACTTCAAGAGCCGGCTCCTCGATGTTGTTGTGAGCGTACGAGAGAACACCAAGACCACCAGCAGGCATAAGCATAGGGATGTAGTTCTCTAAAGAGATACCCAGCCAACGCAAGACGAACATACGCAGACTGTGGCCGTGGGCAAAGACCAGGATATCGTTGCACGGGTCGTCGTTTTCCAGACACTCGGCATGCAGCTTACGGATATCCTTGATCAAAGAGTCTAAACGTTCTGTGATCTGAGCAGGAGACTCGCCATGCTCGCAACCGTGTTTAGTGATAACGAAAGGGGTAGGAAGACCGACCTTCTTACGGTGTTCGTTGATCTGTTTAGTGAGCCAGCCCTCGTAAAGACCGTAGTCCCACTCGCGGCATCTCGCGTCTGAGGTAATACGCTGAGGATCAATGCTCCATTTCTTGTCATGCAAGAACAAATCCATTGTTTGACGAGCACGCAGACGGGGCGAAACGAAGATGTGCTTGATCTGCGCAGGGTCTACAAGGTGACCAGGGCCGACGCCGATGGCACCATCCTTAGCGACCATCTCAGCACCCTCTTTGATCAAAGGCAGATCAGTGACACTAGTGAAGCAGCCGTTTTTAGACCATTCGGTCTGACCATGACGGATGATGATGACACGCGGCGTTTTTGACATCTTTTATAAGTATTAATACGAGAACCTCAAAAGTAGGGTGTACTAAGCCAGTTTTGTGTTGTAGATGTGTGAGACTTAATGGTCACAGGGCTGGGGTTAGGATCGGGGGTTGTCGGGGTGGGACAAAAAACACGTTCACGATAACGTGAAATGCGGGGATTCAGGACCGGCAAAACGGCCAAAAAAGCTGCATTAACGCGACCTGAACGGCAGAAAACTCTTGACCAATTACTGTATATGTAATCGTCTGGCAGATTATGCATTCTTTCAAAAGAATTGATGTGTAGTAATAAAATACTTTTGAGATCAGCATAGAATTATCAGAACGTGATGTAACACGAGTATACAAATTAGAGACCACAAATTGGATACCACAAATTGGAAACAGAAACTGGAAACAGAAACCATTAACTAGGAAACTGTTACACTGAATTGGAAGAAATCAATGGCCTGTGAATGTAGGTTTAGAAATGCTATAAATATGAATAAATAAGAAGAAGGGCTAGTCGGCAGCGCTTCGTGCTCGCTTGGCGTTATATTTGGCTCTCCGGGCGAAATTTTCAACCGCCGCGTCGTCGCCTCGTCGTTTGCTGTTCACGTTTTTATAATATGCGCGTGCGTGATCACTAGCGGTTTCAGGAGCAGAAGAAAATACCGAATTCAAAGCATTGGATGCCTTGGAAATCGAATTGGCGTCATTGCTTGAATTCATAGACTCTAAATCGCTGATTGGAGTGTCCCAGATCGGAACTGGTTCGGTCACCAGCTTCTTATCTTTACTGATAAAGTACATCCGAAGGATCTCTTCATTGGCGTCTACTGCAGCGCTCGCTCGCGCTTCTAAAGTAGTATAATACTCGCATGTCATTGCAGTAATTAGATTATAAACAGTAGACAGAATGTAAACATACAGTAAACATGCAGTAAACATGCGTCGTCACCACCAGCTATTAGCCTATTAACCGTATATTGTATCTCTGAGTAACAGCTGGCCTTCACACTACGGTCTTTATACAGCTGGACCCAAAAAACACCTGAATCAACAAGGATACAGGCACTAATGGAGCCCAGTGCGGGCAATGCTAGTAGTGCGGCCAATTCAGAGACAGATCCTAGAACACGGCTGCGCAGTATCTGCGCACTCGAAAGAAAAATTGTGGAAATCCCTAACCGCGCTGCTGAAGTCGTTAATGCCTTAAACGCTGGAAAGAAAGCTATCGGCGACCCTGATCAGTGCCGTGAAGCATTCTCTGATGCGCTTACACTTTATAATGATCTGATACAGGAGATCAACCATGGCTTGAGAGCGGAAATAGAGCGGTTACATGTGGCTTCTAAATCAGAGCTTATTCCGCTTTCAGTGCGTGTAAAAGCCTCTTCGACAGGAATAGAGAAGGGGCAGCAACTGGTGAGCACACTGTATAAACTGCAGACAGGCGAAGACTTTCCGCCTGTCCTAATCGACTCTGGAAACGAGGAGAACGCAGACGGCGCTGGTGATGCTGGTAATACTGGCGGCGGGGAGGAAGAAGAAGAAGAAGAAGAAGAAGAGGAAGATGACGATGAACTGATGGATCCAGTGAACCTTGACGATCCAATTGAGCCTGCTGAGCCAATGAATTTAGACGATTTTTGATTATTACACCACTAGCACCTCGCACCAGGTTCTCAACAAGATGAGGCCACTAAAAGCAGCACAGACCGAATGAAGATACCGAATAATGTCCATTCATGCTTTTATCTGCACCAATATCTAAGACTAATAGATGTAATTGCTGTTACATAGTTCAAGAATTTTACGACACATTTTAGCTATGTAAAAGAATAAAAAACATGCATGCAGGATCAAATATACACCAACTAATATAAACAGAGTCCTTTAGATACAAAAAAGCTCACTTCAAGCTCAAGAGGCTTTATTTCCACGATCCTTGTCCATTCCCCCGCATTTTCCCCACATGTTGGTTAATGATTAAATGCGAAGAGCATAATCGATTACATATCATTATAGGGCTTTACAAAATGACATAAGAACTCACAACTTTTTGGGTACCTTGGTGGTCATGTGGGGAACGCATACTCTGGGCAAGGTCAACGGCCGAGCACTGCAATTTGCAATAGATTCAGATTTCTAATAAAACTCGTCAACACCGAACGTATAGGAAGGACAATATGAGCGAATACGAAACCCTGAAACTCCTTGGCACCCTTGAAGGCCACAGCGGCTGGGTCACCTCCCTTGCTGTCTCTCACGACAACCCCGATATCCTTATCTCCGGTTCCCGTGATAAGACCGTCATCGCCTGGCGTTTGACTCCCGAGAAGGAGGAGGTCGGCTTTGCTCACCGTTCTTTCCACGGCCACAACCACGTTGTTCAGGACGTCACTGTCTCTGCTGACAGCGAGTACATTCTCTCTGCCTCTTGGGACAGAAGTCTCCGTCTTTGGGGCCTTAAGGACGACACTTGTGTTCGTTTCACTGGCCACACCGGTGACGTCATGTCTTGTGCCATCTCTGCTGACAACCGTATCATCGCTTCTGCTTCCCGTGATGGTACTGCCAAGTTCTGGTCTGTTTTCGGTGAAGAGGTCCTTTCTCTCGACGCCCACAACGACTGGGCCACTTCCGTCAAGTTCACCCCCGAGGAGAGCCCTAAGCTCGTTACCGCTGGTCACGACAAGCTCGTAAAGGTAAGTTTTATTCCATTGTTGGAATCATGGACGCATCGATTATTTTTATGGAGGTGATGTTAAACATTTGCTACTTCTGATTTCCAGTGAAGCAACTAACCACCAAGATCTCTGATCCACGAAAATAACTCGCATTGCATCCGTGGTTCCAGCGATATCTTCATTTTTGCATTTGCATTTGCATTTTTGCATTAATTTTTTAATTAAAACACGCAACAGAATACTAACATTAAAAACAGGTTTGGGACGGCGTTTCTAACCAGCTTATTGCTGAGTTCGTTGGTCACAAGAACTACATCACCTCTGCTGTTCTTTCCCCCGACGGAACTCTTTGCGCCTCTGGTGGTAAGGAGGGCACCATTAACATCTGGAGCATCGAGAACCTTGCTTTCTCTCACGCTCTTAAGAACTCTGACGAGGTCTTCGCTCTCGCCTTTGCTCCTACCCGTTACTGGATTGCTGCTGCTACTGCTGGTGGTGTCAAGATCTTCGATCTTACCTCCGAGACTCCCCGTGAGATCCTCCTTCTTGATGATGTTGAGGGCAAGCAACCTACCCCCATCTCTCTTGCCTGGTCTGCTGACGGTCAGGTTCTCTTCGTTGGTTACACTGACCACGCTATCCGCGCTTGGCAGGTCATGACTGCTCAGGCTGCTACCATTGCTGCTTAAGCATGAGGCTAAGCTAGAGCTATTTATTACAGGATAGGAAAAAATTGTAAACGTATTAGCGCCTTTAATTAATAATTTGCACTTCTACACATTCATTATACCTTCCTGTTTTCTTCATTTCTTCATTTCTTTGTTATTTTGTACAATTGTCCTGCTTAAGGGAATTTTTCAGTTAAAGGCATGCATGCATCGAAATCTATTTTTAACTTTTTGTAACTTTTCGTAACGGGTTTATTGAGGCACTAACTCTTCCGGCTTGAATGCACGGCCAAGCAGATTCGAGAGCATTTCTTGAGGATCTTTAGACCCGCCCCATTTTAATAGATCAGTTTTCAGTTTGTTGCCGTTTTTCTCCCAGTCAGTAGGGTTGGTGAACATGCGGTTATATACGACCTGCGCCAGACACCTGTCAAGAAGGTAGCTGTAGTAAGTAGCACCGTATGAAATAAGGTGCCCAAATGTGGCGAACTGCTGGGTATAACACTCGTTATAGGGCGCGTCGAACACGTTGAGCAATTCCACTGTTTGGTTAGCGCATTTCTGAGGGTCCCTTGATTTGAGGTACGGTTCGCCGTGCAGGTACTGGTCGACATAACTCAATTGCAGTTGGTACCACGTCTCGTAGTTTTTAGTGAGCTGGGATTGGGCAGTATACTGACTCGAGAACGCGTCTACGTCTAGTTTTTTCGACAGAAGCTTGAGAACATGCGGGTTTAAGGCGAACATTTCGTTGAGTATAGACGGCAGCTCGACGAAATCAGTAGCACAGCGTGTTCCTGCGACATTATGCAGATCAGTTCGGCCGATCATCGAGTGTAAGGCATGGCCCATTTCATGGAAAACAGTTTGTACCTCGTCGAAATGAATAGAGACTTTGCCGAACCGCGACGAAGGCATGAGGTCGCATACCAACGCGATAATAGGTACCTGTTTAGTACCGTCTTCACGCACGCGAGAGCATTGGATAGTATAATGAGCAGGATGAGGCTGTTTTCCGTGCCGGCTCATTATATCCAAGTAGATAACCCCTACCAGCTCCCCATTTTCCTTGACATGCAGTTTCTCAACATCGGGCGACCATACTTCGGTACTGCTGACACTTGCCGGCACTAAATCCAGGTTATAAAGTCTTTGCGCCAAATGTTTGATGGTGTTAAAGACGTTCTCAATATCGAATTTCACGCCCAGCAACCCTGTGCTTGCCTTGGACTGCCGCTTGCGGAACGCGTGCAGCTCGTATGCATAGTCCCAAGGCGCTTTCTGGGCATTGATCGCCTTCAGTTCGTGCCTGACTTTAGGTTTTAAATGAGTTGCCAACGAACTAAGGAATTTGCCAACATTTAACGGCGTTTTCATCATTTTATCACTGAGTTCGTAGTCGGCGAACGTTCTGTACCCTGCTAATTGGGCCAGTTCCAACCTGTCCGTTAGAATCTTGTTAAGAATTCCTACTTGGTTACTAGGAACTTGCTTCATCATTAACCAAGCCTTCTTTCTAACACTCTGCAGTTCAGAATGCGATAAAACCAGCTGCAGAAGGTGCTGTTGCGACCCATGGATTCTGAAATTCTGGCGGATTAATGGTACTAATGTTTTCAAGCCTGCTAACTCAGAACTAGAAAGCCGCAGCTCGGTCTGAAAGTCTTGCGGGTTGCTGGAATTAGCCATAAACTGCTGTCCGTAGATACTGATATCAGTAGAAAGGTTCACGAACTTGTTACGGATGTTCTGCTGGTTGAACTGGATCCCGCTTTTCATGAAATCGTGTTTCAGCAGCTTGGCAACGCTCAGCTGTTCGCTATTGAGTTTCTGGCTCTGGATAGCAGTGTCGACAACCTCGTACAAACTTCTGTCGGTATTCAGCTCGCTCATGAACTCGAACAACGTCTCGTGTGCGCTTTGAGCGGCGTCGACCATTTCAGGAAGCGGGTGAGCAATGCGCAGAAACGCTGCTAGATCCACAACTCTGCATAGACTGTCGCTGAGCGCGTCAAGCTTCAAAATAGCCTGCTGAGGGTCTATATCCTTCTGCCTCAGGTCGGTATAGAGGCTTTGGGCTTTATAAAGCGACGCCTGTGCAAACGTCTTTAAATCGCTGGGGTTCCGCAGCCCTTTTATGCCGAAAAGACCGCTGTCTTTAGTCGTTAGCGCGAAATGCCTGAACGCGTCCTTGACTCGATTCATGATTACCAAAACGTCACTAGTGACATAAAACCACAAAGGAGGATAACGAAAAAATAAGGAGATAGGAAACTAGAAGTGCAGTGTTTATTTAAATTATGGACTGCCACAAAAAATGCGATCGGGAATAAACAGAAACAGAAACTGGATAACTAGAATTGAGTGTATAAAATTGAGTGAATAAAATTGAGTGAATGAAAAAGGCAGAATGAAACAAGAATGTGAAAATCAAAAATCAAAAGTTAAAACAAAAAATCAAAGATCAAAAAAACAAAAAAAACAAAAAAACGTTAATGAAAAATGGAAGTAACCAAAAAATGAAGACTTGAAAAAGACGTCATTATGCATGGGGGAATGCAGAATATGCAAGGAAGCCACGCCCAACTACGTAAAGTCAGGCTGAATAGTAAAAAACTTACTTTGGCGTGCCACATTTTCTAGGATTGCACGAAGGCCAATCGCTGGGTTAGCAACGACCGAACCTAATTAATTACTGAAGATATTTATACACACGTGTACGCATTACTCCTTCAGGCTGTCGAGGTACTTTTTGTGCATATCGACGCCATCGACGAGTCCGAACATAGACTCGCTAATGAGACCAGTTACAACGTAAGGGTCAATGTTCGAAGCAGGACGTCTGTCCTCGTAGTAGCCCTTGCCTTCCTGGGCAACAGAACGGGGAATACGGACCGAGGCACCACGGTTAGCAACACCGTAGCTGAATTTTTCCATAGAGGCAGTCTCGTGTCTGCCGGTCAGACGCTCGCTGTTGTCCTCACCGTAGCACACAATGTGCTCGGCGTGACGCTTGCCAAGCTTCTCAAGAGCAGCCTCGATAACCTTAAGGCCACCTTCGGCACGCATAGCCTCAGTGCTAACGTTGGTATGGCAGCCAGCGCCGTTCCAGTCGCCCTTAAGGGGTTTGGGATGAAGAGTGACCTTGACACCAAAGTCCTCAGAAACACGCTCAAGAAGGTAACGAGCGATAGTGAGCTGGTCACCCATGGCAATGCCAAGACAGGGACCAACCTGGAACTCCCACTGGGAGGGCATGACCTCGGCGTTGATACCAGAGATCTGGACACCAGCGTAGAGACAAGCGAAGTAGTGAGCATCAACAATGTCACGGCAGTTGACCTTACCAGTGCCAACACCGCAGTAGTAGGGACCCTGAGGAGCGGGGAAACCACCCTTGGGCCAGCCGTAGATGTTTCCGAACTGATCGAGAAGGGTGTACTCCTGCTCGATACCGAACCAGGTCTTTTCAGAGGCGTACTTCTCCATGATCGCGTTACAATCGTGACGGAAGTTGAACTTGTTGGGAGTGCCATCGTTATCAAGACACTCGGCAAGGACAATGATGTTTTTGCCACGACGGAAGGGGTCCTTGTAAATGGCAACAGGGTTCAAAAGAACATCAGAGTTGCCACCAGGGGCCTGACCGGTAGAAGAACCATCGAAGTTCCAGACGGGAAGCTTGTCAAGAGTAATCTCCTCCTTGCTGCCGTCGTAGGTCAAAGTCTTGGCCTTAGAACGGAGACCGTTGGAACCGTCAATCCAGACGTATTCAGCGATAATAGCGTTGTTGGGAAGACTCAGGTAACGTTCCAGAGCGTCAGTTTTTGATGTCGGGACTAAAGCTTCCATTATTATTCTTATTGTATGGTGTGGTGGGTTGAATAGGGGGAAATTGGGGTTGTTGAGGACGGAGGTTTCAAAACTGTAAGTTTGTAAACTGGTTCCGAATGAGAATGAACAAGTAGTTGTGAGACTGCAAGTTCTTTAAAACAGGTGTTTTTTTTGAAGAATAAAAACCTTTTTGGGATCTATGTTATTCTATAAAACAAACCAACGTGTGCATGTATATATATATATATATGCACGTATCTATCAATGTCGAATAAGGGATTAGGGTTGATACCCAGCCCTGTTAATACATCTGATCTGCAGTTTCTGGCCGGAACTGCTCACACATCAAAGGATGCGCGCTGATAAAGGCACAGCATCCAGAGTTAAAGATAAAAATTCGTAGAAATTTGTAAAAATACTAAACAATTGAAGCTAAATGCATCAGTATATATAAATATTAGCACTGAATACTCTTATATACTGTGCTGAACAAAATAACTCTCGGTTACCTAACACGAAACACAGTCAGCCGACATAAATAAATTATCTCCAGCCAATCACAGACGAGGGTTTGAGTATACTTCGTACTCCTTTCGCCCACGGATTAGATAGGGAATGTGACAACGACCAGGAATACGCTGTACAGAAATAGTTTACGTGCATATTTCTAATATGCGTCATATCAAGATATACGCATTTGATTAATTAAGAGCATATCAAACTCGTATTTTATGTTGAGTATACCGAACGGAAATTTAGTACTAAAATAGCAATCTATTTCTATTGTGGGTATTTAGGTGGTCGTGTAGCGCCTTAACGGTTATTGACACAGTGTGGACACCGCATCCACAATGACCAATGCTTTATTAAGTGACGCCGTTTGAACATTTGTTTTTTTATTATTCTGGTGCTAGCATTGGATTTTACGCCTTTTATGCTTTTTAGATTGGTTAGATCTGACTCGATAAAATTAATTAAGCGAAACGTACTATCTTGGTTCTACTATCGTTTGCAAAAAAGTATACATACTTCGTAGATTCCTATCAAAATCTCGGATCACTCTATCTTGATTCCCGTGATCACATAGTGATGGGGTTAGATGTTTCGGTTAAGCATGAACGTATTCTGAAAATCATGCACGTTGAGTATGGTATGATGTTTGATACACGATATGATTGCAAGATGATCAAGCGGTATAACCCACCCCAATAGTATAAATATGGATTCTGATTAGGCGCGCTCGTAGATATCAGTCACCATGGAGAATCATGCAATCTCCTTACCCGACTGCTTTATCTTATCTTGCATACTTATTGCATGACGATTATCGTTCCCTTTTGTGGCTTTCCGAGAACGTGGGGATGCAATGCATGCACGATAAGGACCCGACGCCATTGGCTATTGGATCATTTTGTGTGACTTTTTAAACCCCACGCGATGTACGTGTGCATTTATATAGGCATAGTTACAAAACCTATACGACTCGACATCTCATGTATTATTTTACGTGATCGTAAGTCTAAAAACCAGTAGATCTCATTCCGCAGGCGCAGTATCTAATGAAAATGCTGGAACGTGTAGATATGATATCTAGATAGCAAAGATTAGTTTAATTCTATATACTTCTCCAAGAACGTAGAATCGCATGAAGTGGAAACCGAATGCACGTGCTCTACAATAAACAGCGCGGGATAAGCGTCGCTTAACCCTTAGAAACCTTTATAGTTCTATATAGCTCAGGAATTGTACTGCAATTTATGTAAATAGGGTACCTAAATTGTCTAAAACAGTTGAGACATGGCAACGTGCTCTTTGGCATAGAAGTCACGTTAACGCTTGCTGACAACAGCGGTTCAATTTGGAAGGTGGTTTTAATGCCTTTAGTTTAAAGCAGGCATAGAATTGTGATGACGGAGTGGATTGATATACTGCAGATGCGGTATTGTATATTTTTTGCATTGAGCCCTGACAATTTTCGAAATTGCAAATGGAGATGCGAATATGGGCTGTGTTTTTTTCCTTTTTTCCATTAGTTCTGGAAAGGTATGCACCCCTGTTTCGTAACGCCCCAACTTTATATATTTCACCATCTCAACTTATTTTTCTCACCCCTATTTTTTCACCACTGTTCAGCCCCATAATATATGAGCGATGGTTTAGATACACTTTCAGCTGCCTTTGCAGAGTACATGACGCCCGACGAGGACGGAACGCCTCTGCTCAATGTCAAAGACCTCGGTCACGCGCTTGAGTTTGCAGGAATTCCGTCTGAGCTCGCACCCAAGATCCAGGCGGGTATGGAGGTCCATAACGGTTCTATCACCTTTGAGGAGTTCATCAATGTAGTAATTGAAGTTACTGAAACAAACAAAGACATGGACGGGTTCAGTAATTACGACCATGTCTTCCAAAGGCTGAGCAACTCAAGTGGCAAAATCACCCAGAAGTCTTTGACCCAGGCCGCTAAAAAAGTGAAGATGAACCTCACAGACGACGATATAAAAAAGATGCTAGCAATTGCATCGAACCACGAAGAATTTCATGACTTATGGCAGCATTTTGGAACTAGTTAGTTATGAACGTCCCATATGCCAACCCCCACCCCAAAAATTACATGGCCTATACAAGTTATAGAGCTCTAATGATAGACTTATGCTCTCCCTCTCTAAAACCATTCTTTCCTTGTTGTATAATATGTATACGAATGCAGGCAGTCCCGCCATATACAGAATCGAATAGAGAATCGAATAGAGAATCGAATAGAAATAAATTGAGTTATACAGTGGCAGACAATGGCCGAAATAACCTTAACTGCACCTGTCAGAAGATCTGCTAACTGGGAAGGGTATGAAGGGTATGAAGGGTATGGAATGCATGTAAGTAAAGAGTGACGGATGTTCAGAGTTTCAATGACGGCAAAAACGAATCAGGTAGAGAGTACTATATGCAAGGTTTAATTAGGTTGACAGGTGTATAAAGTTGTGAACAAAGGCAGAATGGCGAACGCAAAAATCCACCAAACCATTCGTAGAAATGAAGCAGTAAACGAAGCAGTAAATGAAGTTACAGGAAAAGAAGCGGTAAAAGAAGCAGTAAACGAAGCAGTAAGTGAAGCGAAACCAGAAAAATAACGGTAGTATAAAGAGTTACTTGTATAATTCAAGGCTTGCAAAAATACGTTTGTGTGGCACTAAGCGGCCATACCGCACAATGCTGACCGCATATTGTGGACTTGTCATGCGACGCGACGCGTTGCACCCAGACGCAACACCGCACGCTAAACGGAATAAAGAACGAAGCATGCGCACTGCTGCTGAACGATCCCAAACCGCAAGAAACGAAAAAGAGCAATATAAATCCAGTAAAGAACCTCGTTAGTATATAGGTATTTTCTTTTTTTGAACTATTATCACTCTGCAATAAACGTATATGAATCCCGAGTACAGCAAGAACGAATCCAAGAGCTCCGCACCGGTTTCGCCGCTTGAAGGGAAATCCCGGACAAAACACGATGCACTAGATAATGTGCTTCGAGCGGAAATAAGAGCGGAGATAATGGATCTGCCATGCCCCGAGACCGAAGAATACGACCAGGGTGAGGATGAAGTAGAGTTTGATCCTGTCGTTGGTACTCTCGTTGGTGTCCCTGAGACGCTCCTCCCGCGCCTGGAGGTATTGAAGATCGTAGTAGAGCTCGTCGACCTTCTCGCTGAGTTTCCTGAGAAGGAGCTCGGTGGGTTTAAGTTTTTCGGCGGCCTGTAAGACGGACCAGTCGCGAGCGCTCGAGCCAATAAGAACCTCGAGCTCGATATCACGCGCGCGACGCGCCGAGCCGCTGTTCGACGTCTCTAGAATGTTTGTGAAGCAGATATCGAAACTCGTCTCTGGCGCAGGCGAGAATGTTTGGTAGACGTGATCCATGACGTTCTCACGGTAGAAGTACCTGTTTTCGTCGTTGTCGGTGATCGACAGCGTGAGGCGTTGGCCATCGTTAGGACTGCCGTTGGTCTTAATATTAACGACGACAAGGGCTTCTGAGCCTACAAACTCGCGTATGCAGCGTGTGTTGCCTCCAGCGGCAGCATCAAGCTCGAACCGCAGCCCGAAAGCGAGCGATAACAAGGACAAGAGTAGGAGAAACATCAGCTTCTCTATAGTTCCTATTAAAACGCGACCTTTCCACTAATGGTTACCTGGATATTGTAATAGCAGCGCGTGTCTCCATGATACTGTTAGTACACGTGACACACATTATTGAATGGGCTAAATTGAAATTTAACTGGGAGAAAAGGGGGGAAGGGTGAATGCAGGCTGATTATGCATCGCTTAGGCCTTGTCTACAAAACAGCATCCAAATCAACACCAATACCAATACCTATATCTAAATCAACATCTATACGAGTGAATGCTGAATGAAGTCGCTGAAATAGTATACACACTATAAACTGTCTATTTAGATAAATTCAAAAACAAAACCATGCGCTCCTCGTCCTCTTCAGCATCTGCAAGAGGAGGCGGGCCGTACTGCCGCATGTACCCTCCGTACGTGGATTTAATAGCAATGACAGTTACTTGGTTGAGGCCAGGAGAAAGAGTGATTTCAAACGATTCTACTCTTTCCGGAGGGCAAGGAACCGGCGATTGCGAACCCGAGTCCGGCATCTGCATTCCAGGACCTATATTAGGACCCATATTGGAGTTCATATTAGAGTTCATATTAGGACCCATATTAGGACTCATATTAGGACCCATGTTAGAACGCATATTAGGACTCATGTTGGAATTCATATTAGGACTCATGCCTTGTCGTTGGATATTAGGACTCATATTAGGATCCATATTAGGACCAATGGGACCTATACCTTGGCCAATATTATTAGGGCCGATATTAGGACCCATACCTTGGCCCATACCTTGGCCCATGTTATGACCCATAGGACCCATAGGACCCATATTGGAATTCATACTGGAATTCATACTAGAATTCATGGAATTCATGGAATTCATGGAGTTCATGCCCCCCGTAGACGAAATCGGCATGAGTTTTGCCCCGTTGAACAGCACTACTAATTGCAGCGGCTGGATAGTCGGGTTTGCATGAACGCTGAGCCGCAGCGTGGACTGGTAGTATGGAAGCGTTGTAGCAAAGGAAGTGAACGCCTTGGTCGGCGAAGGCAAAATCCTGAGCTGCAGCATATCGTTTTCGGCTCTTTTAACGTCTTCGATCGGGAGATTCATTGCTAATTGAGGCGGCACAGGTGTTGAATGACAGGTAACTAGCGAGATCATAGCATTCTCTGCTGTTTCGTTAGGAAGTCTATAAACGATTTCATCATACACGATCGCCGGCTGGTTGAACTGCGAGTTCATGTTATCGTGATCGCCGTTTCGAGACCCGTTAGCCCCGTCCATGTGTTTATTCTCGTCGCCGGCGTCCGAATGCAAGTCTTCTTCGTCCATATCGTCGCTGTCCGCCTCGAAATCCTCGTCGTCGTCGTCCTCGTATTTAGGAGCGTCGTAAACCGGCGCTGCATCGTTGTCGCTGTTCATATCGCTATTACTGCTGCTATCATTGTCCTCGTCGTCGCTGCTGTTCTCGTCGTCGCTGTTCCCGTCTAAACTGCTTCCGCTGGCCCCCTTGCGCCCGCTTTTGCGGCTATGCGAACCGCTTCTTTTCGATTTCTTGCTGCTGCGTTCGTCGTCCGATTCCGGCTTAACGCTCGACCGCGCGCTGTTAGAAGCCGATCCCAGCGCTGTATGCAGATGCCGCGGCAGCGTCGAGTGGCGCTTGATTCTAGAGTCGAGCTGTTTCCGCAACGTCAGCGCGTCTAAAGCGATCTGCGAGCCTTCTACATTATACTGCAACGCATTAGAGAAGATCAAGTCGACTTTCGCCCTGAAATCACCCCACGACGGCGCAGGGCCTTCTTCGACAAGCTGGGCGCGAACCTTATTAAACGACGTCGGTTCCTTCACAATAGTGCGGTAGTTTGGGTAGTCTCGCGCGCTTGGTTCGGTCATGAACGCGTCGCTCAGCCGGCGGCCCTTATACTTATAGTTCTCGAGCTCGTTCAAGGTCTGGATCTGCAGCCTGAGTCTCGACACTTTAGAGAGCTGTTTGTTGAGGTACAGAAGCACGAAGTCCAGAATATCCACGGCGTCGTCGAAGACAGGGCTCTCGTCGCCGTTATACAGCCGCGCGTTCTCGGCCATGAGCTCGAAATCGGCCACGACGCTCTCGTCGTTTTCGTACGCGTCTACACGCACGCGTTTACTGATTTCAGCCAGCGAAATCGGCACGTCCACCACGTCGCGGTAGTCGGGGTACATCTGCGCGTCAGGGATCTCGGCGAACAGCTCGTAGACCGGCCTGCCATCTACACGGATCTGGAAGACTTCTTTCAGCAGCTGCGCGTACCTCGCAGACCCTTTCTCGCTGCCTGCGCGGCTGGAGCCACGTCGTTTAAGAGGCATCTCTGAACTGAGGGAAGTGCTAGCGGGATAAGGGTTCAAAACCACAGAAAAGCGGCCGGGGTTGGGAGTAGTTGGAATAGGTGTTTTCGGTCTATAGAGGGTCTAGTCAGTGAATGAACAGTAGAGAGACAAACCAGGTTGAGATTGTTAAATTAGTTGATCCTGTTTTTGGTTTGTCTAGTTAGCTTGCTCGTAGCTAACATTAATACGCTTGCCGTTTATGGAGATTCTGTAGGTGTTGAGGGCAAGGGTAGCATGAAATAGCAGCATGCAATAGTAGCATGAAATAGTGGTGATGTAGGGGTGAGGGCGAGGGTGTCGAACACTCTAGCTTGAAATTGGCATTCAGTTAACAATATGTTAGAATTAAAGCGGAATTGAGTTGGTTCAAAGACGAAAATGACTTGGCATTGTGTTGAAATACACTGGAACTAATTCTAAGTACCTACACCGGTTACATGCGCTGGTTAATTGTATCAGCGATCGCCTTAACGCGCGGCTCGGTTGTATTAACGCTCGCATTTCTCCATGCTGAACTCAATTGCCCGAGCTCGCGAGAAGAGGAATGGAAACAACGGATCCCGAGCGCCAGTGTGAACCTGTACACTGCTTCAGCGTCGACATTGACTCCAACTGCTGCTGTGCGTAGAGCTAACCGGCTCAAATCCAGATCGTCGAAATTCACTACTGCCAAATTCAAAAACAGAGTAGAGAGTGCCACTGCCAGCGGCTTGCTCGAGGGAAGGGCGTTAGCAGAAATCATTTCAATTGCCTGGTCGAGCATTTTCTTGTTGGAATCAGTTTGGAAATCCGGTCTTTGCGCAAGGTTCACCATTGCACGCACTACTAGCAGCGTGTGTTTAGGAAGGCTCGCGTCAATTGCGATCAGCAGTTTCGTCCATACAGCAGTATACGGGACATTAGTAGCGTAGTAGACCGAGACTCGGAGCAAGTCATAAACAGGAAGAAGGTCCTCGATATTATCTTGCCAGGAATCGATGGTGCTTAACGATGTGGTCAGCAGTTCATTTGACGAGGAGGGCAGAGAACAGATCAGTGGCTCGAAATTCTGCGGGACTGAGCGTTTAGCACAGATTTTGTTTAATGCGCCGATGATTCCGTCGGCGTTATACGCTTTTAATGCATGGAGAGTAGAGTATTTCAGTTCAGAGGGGATTTCACCGCTGAAATTTGGGCTCCCGCTTCCATTAGAAGTGGACTGAGCAGGGGCAGATGTTGTAGAAGCAGCAGGAGCCGCAGGAGCCGCAGGAGCCGAGTCTAATTGAGTGCTCTGGGAGTTTCTAATAAGGAACTGCACGATCTGGTCAATATAGGACGTCGGGAGACTGTTATCAGTGACAAACTGCTCGGCTGTCGCATACACGTTGTCGCTGTTGTTGTATGGAAGACGCAATGGAGGCTGGCCGTCTGCAATGTCTACATCGAACACATAGTCGTAGGTTTTACCGTTGTACTCCTGTTTGTTCGACCCGGATTCCTGGTTCTGGCCTACAACCTCGCCCAAATGCGTCCATTGCGAGCCGGAGTACTGGTACGCGCCGACTTTGCCGCTTTTAGAGTCACGGACCATAACCACTTGTCCTTCCTGTTTACCCGGATTTTTAAGAACTTCTTCGTTTTGCACGTCCTTTTCATCGACTTCGTTCTGCTGAATTGCGGAATTGCTGATTTTATCGTTGAATTCTTTTAATTCGGTTTCAGAAGCCAGTTTTGCTGCATCCAGCGTGAATATATGTACTGTGTTGTCAGAGCTGCCGACTGCGAGATCGCCGCTGTCGTTGACGCTCAAACACCACTGAGAAACCGAAGGAAGGACGATTGTTTGTACTGGTTTCAATGTAGCGTTGGGTCCAACCGTATACTCCCAAATACGAACAGTCCGGTCTTCGCCAGCAGTTGCAAGCAATTTATCGCTGATCTTGACAACCGAGTACACGAACGAAGTATGCGCGTCGATTTTACAAAGACATTCGCCGTTAGTCGACCATAATCGCAGCGTCATGTCGTTGCTGACGCTGGCGAACACCTCTGGAGTCAGAACGGCCAGCCCGCGCACCGCGTCTGAATGGCCGTTGAACTCGCACACCTTTTTGATGTTGACGGGCTCAGACGCGCTGGCGGAGTGCAGTTTATACAGATAAATACACTTGTCTGCGCCTGCAGTCAACAGGTACTCGTTATTAACGAACTGTACAGCCCACACATTCTGTTTATGGTCAGAAATAACGCCGACGGTCTCAGTGTCCCGCCATAACCGGACAGTATGGTCCCAGGACCCGGATGCCACGAAATTCGAGCAGGTGGCAAGACACGAGCAGTTCGCGGTATGCCCAAGAAGATAGATCTGGTCGTCCATATTCGGCTGGGCAACTACTTCCGTACCAACAATCACGCCGTCGTGCGAGCCGACGTAGCAAACGAATTTCTCTTTGTCGAACGCGCTCGCGTTCAGGTAGACGTCGCTGTCTACAAGCGTGCACGTCTCAGAGGTGGCTAAATTGGTCATTTTGGCCGACCCGTCACGAGACGTAGACACTAACTGCGAGCCGGCAAAGCACACGCTTCGCACATCGTCTGTGTGAACAGCAATTGTTCGACTCAGTTGATAGCAGGTTTCCATTGTGGTAGAAGGAGAGTTGGGTTTAGGGCTTGTTGGTTGGAGGTTATGTACGCGTGCGTATGCATTAGGTAGCAATTTGTGGACTTGGGAAACAGTTAGTGCAAGGTTATTGGTTTGTGTTTGAAATGGTGTAAATGATCCGGGGTTGAAGTGCATTTTGTGCATTTTGCGCATATTAAGTTTATACAGTTCATCTCAAAGTCATTGAACCACCGATACCATCAGCACCGTTTAGCGGCTTACAGTAAGAATGTATACTATTACATGCGTTTACATGCGTATACACGCGTCTACATGCGTTTACGTCCATACACGTCTCTATGCGTCTATGCGTCTATGCGTCTATGCGTCTATGCGTCTATGCGTCTATGCGTCTATGCATCTATGAGTCTATGAGTCTACAATTACTAGGACTGGTATCTTTGTAGAGCAGACCCTCTGACTAAATCACAGGCTTTGTATTTGTCCTGTCGTAAACATCGATTAAACACAATTATCATGACACCATTAGACTTATATTGTCGTGACAACACAATATAAACCTACCGCTGTTGGCGCCTACTTCTAATGATAATCATAAGCGCCATTGTCGTAGCATTCCTATAGACAAAGACATTTACAACCATTATATTTTTTATACTCTTGTTAACGTAAATATTAATTGGTTCAGGCAATAAATTTCATACTATAAACATAGACAGGTATCCAGGTTTTTTAAATTACGAAACCACTCGCTTAATTTTTCCCCTCTCGATTCGCCCTGTTTCGTGAGTTGTAACAATAATCAAAACACAAACATCGCTTTTACGGCGTTGTTTTATCCTGTGACTCACTAAACGTGTCTGCAGTTTACTGATCATCTAATCGCTCTCAATTGGCTGGCTTTTTGTAGAAAAGCAATGCATGAACACATAACTAAATACGCATACATGAGTAACAACTAAGTCCAATCTATTTTGGTAACCGAGAGCAGTCGACAATTTTAGACTAATTCCGAGATCCGAGATCCGAGATGCTGTGCATACCTGGCTTAATAGGTAATACTAGAATCAGAACCAGATCACCTGTTATCTGAACTATGCGTCGCCGACGCGGTTTTGTAACATGTATGCTACACTTCCGGTAGTGTCTCGAATATACAATCACGTGAAACGCTTCGCATCTTTTAGTACCCTGCTTCGCATCGCTTCGTCTTGCATCATTCTATGACGAAGGCGCAAGAATTGGCAAGGCTAGTGCGCACGACGCGAAATGTTAAGCGAGCAATTATACACAAAGATTGTTATAAAACTGACATACGTCATATTCATAAATAACTCAGTGTTTTGCACGTTGTTTTCTTTTATGCAGATATTGCGCGATATTCATTCTGCCTCAAAACAAACAAACCTAGAAACGAACTCCGGTCAACAAGTACCAATCGCAGATCATATCTCGCCAATCACGAGCTATACACATTATATACAACTTAATTACCCAATCGACTCAAGGTTTTAAGATAAGGTCCGTATTATAGAATTAGAGGTTGCCTTCGAAAGTTGGTTGTGAACCCTACATTAGAGTACCGCAGCGCTTCTACATGGGTGGCACTACTTGTTTTAACGCTAGGAAACCAAGAAATAGGTAAAGGGTTGACACGAAGGTAATAGTCTTAGTAATACGTATATAAGCGACGAAGATCTCGCCACGGTGGCCACACTAAGGGTAAGCAGCAATTCAAGTTAGTAGGACCTATTAAAGTCAATTTCGAGACCGGGGTCAGTAGAGAATACAAGTGGTTATTTTGCCAAATCTCCGCTAAAACTCACTGTTTGGACTGAAATCGTATTTAGCCTCACAAAAACTCTTCTAAGCGTCTTCTAGAGACCGCCGAACGCCCATTCCCGAGCACCCAGTGCCCATCTCTTCTCAAAATTTCCTTCTTTTTGCCGTCAACGCCACTGTCGTCGTTATCGCGTGCAAATTTTTCCCATTTCTGAGTCATCAGATACACCATACGAACAAGTACTAATGCTTTCACCCAAGTCTTCCCAACCAGTTTCTAAGCCGGTCCAAGTCCCAATCATGCATGCAGCTTCATCAGTCAGCAGTGGACTCCCAAGCCAGTATCCCAGTATCGATATCACGTCGTCAATTGGACATCCTAAGTTCGAAGAGAAATTCGATCAGGATGGTGATGACGGGTTCGGGCCTGGATCCAACAGCGACGAAGAGGAGCGTACACATAGCAGCGTCCTCGGACGCCACATGCGCAAGCGCCGGCGGACGAACTCTGCGTTGATATCCGCTGCCCCAGCATCTCCATTTTCTCCTTCATCATTTGCATTATCGCCTCCACACCTCGGTTTTAACATGAGCAAACTGGAAGACGAGGACGATATGTTTTCCCGTCGGAGAAAGGGGTCTGCTGTGCCGCAATCTGATGTAATTGCGAGGCAAAGATGCTACGAGTACCTACACACCGCAATCGATGCCGTCTGGGCTGAGTTCTGCAATTCCACGTCATATGCAGAGAACCAGAAGTACATGCCACACTCACCGACCAGTGAGAGTGATGAATTCCTTGAAGGCGACTGGCCTCTTAAACCCAATAAGCGCTCTGATAGCATTAGTTTGCAACCGCAGAGCCGGAGTTTGATGAAACAGAAGAAACGACTAACAAACGCCAAAGATCTGCTTGCGCATTTCGTCAACGTGCCCGATATGCACTCCTCGAAACAATTCTGGAAAACTTGGGATGTGTTAAAAACTCAAAGTGTGGAATTAGTAGATGGAGAAGTCGATGATGACGAATATGATGAGGTAATAAATGACCTCGAAGCTGGCCGGTGTTGAGTTCCATGTGCTTATGTTTTCATCTCTGTATGTGTTTTGAGAGGAAAAGATGCACAACGAAAGCCGAAATCTAACCCAACAGCGTGTGGAAGCGCCACAGACCTACACGCAGGGTTCCCATTTTATCTCTGAATGCGGTTCCTAGTTATAATGTTATTGGAACCGCGTATTTATTTTATTTATGCCATTATGTTGATTAATTTGATTAATTTGATTAATTCTGCTTGCCTCTATGATAGTTCCTTTTTGCTTTAACTGCCCGCATCTTTTTTCTTACTTTTTTTTATGCCTCGGTCCGCAAACCATACCGCTAATTGGCTCCGCTAATTGGCTCTCTTGACATCAGCCTCATTTATAAGTAACCAATCGGTGACACGAGCGAGCATTCAGGTTACGCATGTGTCCGTTTATTTAGCGCGTGATTATATCGATAAGGAAAATAAGTTTAAAAAACTGGGATTGTAACTAACGGCGTGGCATTGTAAGTAGTGCCATTAGGAAGCAGTGTGCGGGGTACTATATAAGGCTTGCAGTAGTGGCAAGCCCAGCGTTTATTCGCTTGCATCTATTCACTTGCACTTTTATTACTGATATTTAGATCACAAGAAGATAAAGCAGATAAATTAATTAGGTAAAAGTCTAGATATTGCCTTGATGTTTTCATTGGACCGCTGTGGGTGGATTCGCAGAATATGCAGGCCAATGCATGGATTATTACACAGGGTCAGAGGGTACACTCCTTAGATCTCTGGTGATCGTATCTGGCTCTGAACTAAGAAGGGATGTAGCGGCCCTCTTCAAGCTCTGACATTTTTTCTTGAATCTTATATTCGTCGTTGGTTTCTTCCATAGTGGCAATTATAGTACCCTTGTTTTTATCCCAGTAACTCCAGAAGGTGTTGGCTCTGTCTACACGCTGAGATCCGGCTGCGATGCTCACCATTGATCTGATATTCTCGAACACAGAGCGAAGATTAGCAATGTTCTTTTCTTCAGGGTACTTTTTGACGGCCTTATCGAGCTCTATAATTGTCTTGCGGAGGTACTGGTAGCAACGTCTTTGGGCCTCGGCGTCTGCCTTTGGCATAAAACCGGCCGAGTAGCTCACATAGTCCATAAGAGGCATAGCTGTATTTGTTAGTAAAGGTGTGACAAAACAACCCGCTTTTAACTGTAATGCGTTTGAGTAAACGTCTAAAGACCGTGTAACTAGGTTAGGCCAGAGGTTGGTTTTATCTTACGTGATTACTCATTAGGCAAACGCCCCATATGCGCACGATGTGGATTATGTAGGCATGACTTCATGCTGGGCGTAGCATTCGCCAGTACAGGAGGATGGGGTTCAGATCTCACATGCGTACGATGCCTCAAATAAGACGCAGCAGATGGCAAAAAAAAAAATAATAATAATTAGAACAGAAATGGGCCAAAAAGAAAACTGAGAAAAAAGAAAAGAATTGTCAAACGGGATTTATATTTCTAATTGAGACAGGTCGGGAACGGCAAGAATCTTAGACTGAACTGTTCCTAACCGGTGTGCTTCCTTAGTTTCTTCATTGAGTACAACCACGTCCTCAATGCTCGATAATTCTGCGCCTGGTTTAAGTTCGTATACCAGATCGCCAATAAGAAGGGTCTTCTTACCGGATCTGTGGGTCCGCAGTGTCCCTAGCCGGCCGCATGAGCCGAAAGTGGGCGCTGCATCACTTCCATTTTCGGATATGGTCTCGTGACCGGTAGCACTCGGTTCGGGTGCGTCTGCAGGCGCATCCGGCATTGGCACATCAGTCTGCTCGTCTTTGATTTTGACTGCTTCAACCGGTTTCTCGGCAGGTTGAGGAAGGCCAATTTTGAGTCCTAAAGACGGTAATTGAACCAGAAATAATTTATTGTCGTCAAAAGAAACATTCGCGGCTTCCTCCGAATCATTAGTCATGTGATTTTGTGGATCATGAGGGTCCTCATGCTGTTCCTCTGCGTTAGCTACTTGAGGTTCTGAAGTGCTTCCTTCGTCCAATGCCTCCATATCATCGCCTTGAGTTTCAGCAGCATTTTCAGTAGCATTTTCGGTCCCTTCTGTCTTTTCTGCTTCTTTGGATGCTGGTTTATCAACCTTCTTGACCTCTTCTACGGGCACACTCAGCGGGAAACACAAATTGGCGCTGCTGCTAGCCATGGCTTTCATGTCAATGCGGCCCTCGTCATTGAAAATAAACTGAGCTTGGAATTTCTCAATAGCCGCTTCGCTTTTAACGCTCGCAGGGCCTCTATGAGTATCAGAACGCTCTCCTGATTCGCGAGTTCCCATTCGGGCATTGCGTTGCGGCGCAGCAATAGTAGGCGCGGCTAGAGGTCCTTCTGCCTCTGCACGCGTTCCCAGTTGCCGTTTCGGACGGCGCTCGAACTTCTTATTATTCGCAGACTGGCCGCCATGGGCCATATCTCCTGGGGTTCCATCAGCGCCCTCGGGTTTAATGGCTGGAGCAGTGGATTCACGTTCCTTCTCGGACCGGCGCGACACTGCTTTTGGCAGAAACCGGCCGCCACGTCCGCGCGAGGACAGGGACTGCAAGCGTCTCGGCTGGTCCGACATGATGAGTAACACGATACGGGTGAGTTTTTTTTCAGACTGAAATTTGGAAACGAGGATATGAATAGAATGAAATTAAGAGTGTTTCCAGGAATCTTGGTTGTACAATTTATATTCAATTGGGTTACTGATTTAACTTTTTTTATTTAATTAGTTTTTATTTGATTTTTGTCTGCTTTTAAACGAAACGTGTTCGTTCTAACTGTCTATTTAATTTGGGTCTTTACACATGTTTAGAACGCATGCTTAGAACGCATGTAATTCTGTGCTGTATACCTAATATATTCACCAGCGACCTGTCTAATGCATACATACCGTCCAACAACACAGAGCATACAATATTTCGCGCGAAGTTATGGGGCGTTGAGTTCAGATTGCGTCATCGAATAGAGCTTTGACATGCGTGGTTATACCGTTCGTTGGTTTGCACGGTTCGTATGTTTTGTGTTAATGCAGTCTTCCGACGCAGAATGACAAATTACTACGTGACATGCACCCTGACGCCAGTTTCACAAACCACAAACCTGTAAATACACAGTTGAGCAAATATATCTCGGGTAATCTCGGAAGCAGAAACCTAAATTTAAATATTGGCGAATGATCCCAGAATCGTTGTACAACAACTTTTTTTAGTTTACTTATTTCAGCGCTAATGGCGCAAATACCTTCGCAAAAAGGAAGCTAGACAATACTTAGATACGCACGTATGTAACAGTACAAGAAGCCATTACAAGATCATACACGCAATTATGCGCTACAAACCGCATCATAGCCGCATCATGGCCTCGTCATGGCCTCGTCATGGCCTTGTGATGTCTGGTTTCTGGGTTGCTGTGGTTGCTGCGGTAGCCGTATCTGCATGCATGCATACATCCGATTACTGCAATCGTTGCTCCATATGCCATTATGACATGCCCTAACCACTGACTTCATGAACCCACACAACCCTATTACCACTACACCTGTCAATGCTGCACGTCTGCAACCAGTGTGTACAGATACTAGATACGGTTATTACGTACCGCTTGTCTATGCTAATTGTCTGGTATTGCTATACGGATTTTTTTTTTGGTAATCGACTTTTTCAGCGGTTATTAATCCAAACACCTTTACTTAGGTGATCCCTTCACGCTTCCCAGTAGCCACAAAGGAGCGTACTGCCCGCCAAGAGAGAGAGGTTTTCATGCGCGCAAGGCGAGTGCCGCAGAACAGTGTCACTGAAGACTGGGATTTCACACAATGCTTCGGTGACAGGTCCGACCTCGACAGCATTACTGAGGGAGACGTTATTAGCACCGTCGAGTTCGACACCAGCGGCGAATTTCTCGCCACCGGCGACCGTGGCGGGCGTATCGTTCTTTTCAAGCGGGAAGAAGGCAAGCTACCGGCGCCCGAGTACCGTTTCTATACCGAGTTCCAGTCGCACGACCGCGAATTCGACTATCTAAAGAGTCTCGAGATCGAGGAACGAATCAACCAGATCCGGTGGTGCGCCCCGACGAACAATGCACACTACCTCCTATCTGCCAACGACAGGACGATCAAGCTGTGGAAAACGTTTGAAAAGAGCCTCAAGGTCGTCTCTGAGAACAACGGCACCGACAGATTAGGACCACGCAGTTTTGGGAATGTACCCCTAACCCGACTACGTCTGCCGACGATGACGCTGCATGACACGATTGTGGCTACAACGCCGCGCCGGACGTATGCGAACGCACACGCGTACCATATCAATTCGCTCAGCGTGAACTCTGACGGCGAGACTTTCCTTTCCAGCGACGATCTGCGCGTTAATTTATGGCACCTGAACGAGCCGGACCGCAGTTTCAATATTGTGGACATTAGGCCGGTTTCCATGGAGGAGCTTACTGAGGTGATAACCGCAGTGACGTGCCATCCCACTCAAGGCAGCGAGTTCATCTACAGCACGTGCAAAGGCAACGTCCGGCTCGCGGACATGCGCGCGCGCGCTCTTTGCGACACGTCGGCCAAAACGTTTGCCGATCCGTCAGAAGTCGGGTGCGGTGAGAGTTTCTTTACTGAGATCACGTCCAGTATCAGCGATATCAAGTATACTCCCAATGGCCGGTACATTGTCGCGCGCGACTTCATGACCGTCAAGATCTGGGACGTGCTAATGGAGCGCGAGCCGGTAGAGGTGATTCCCGTTCACGACAACATCAAGCAATGGCTGTGCACGTCGTACGAAACCGATTCGATTTTCGACAAGTTCGGCGTAGAGGTTTCTGGCGACTCACGCAGCGTCATGACAGGATCCTACTCGAGCAATTTCTTTATATACCCCAACGTCATTGGCGCGCTAGACGGCAGTGTTTCCGAGAGCGGGGACTACCCAGAAGCTGGACACGGAACCAGCGACAATAATACATCTGCAACGTCGCTACCGACGCCGGTGGCAGCATCCCGTTCGAAGGGAATTATCAAGAGCCGAGGAGGCTCTGCTGACGACCACGGAGACGGCGAGAGCGACGAGGACGAGGACGTGATGGAGATCGACAGCGAGCCAGACGCGCAGGACACCGAACTGGATATCGAACTAGACCATGATCTCGGCGGGTTCAGGTCGTCGCGGGAGCGCGGGACGCGCCGTGCACGAGAACCGGCGGTGGTCACGCTGACTGCGGACAAGAACGTTTTCCGAAAAGCCGACGAGAAGATCAAACTGAATAGACGCAACAAGAAAGTCGATTTCCGCAAGAACATTCTGCACATGAGCTGGCACCCGTTCGAGAACACCGTGGCCATTGCTGCAACTAACAATCTGTTTATGTTTAATGCCCCGTAGAAACGCAAGCGGGATTTATAATTCTTTTTGAAAGATCACACACACTCGCACTAACACCCTTTCTCCCCTTGCTTGGTTTATGATCCTAACACGATAAAAGATCTGCGAAATTGCTGTACTTTTTTTCTATTGTATAATTTTGAAATGAAATAATTGTCGTCTGCCTCGATTCCGTACTCTCTGCACATCCACTCAAAGGCTCGTTTACCCCACAATCTACCCACAACCACTACTTAGTACCCTTTACCCTTTACCCCTACTTAGAACTCGCATAATCCGCACGCCTTACACTATACTACCGCATCATGTGGACCCACACGCCCACTCTGCGCTATTCCATTATGTACATGCACTCTCTACGCTATCTCGTGTACACTCTTCGCGTACACACTTAAACTACACACTTAACCTATACTCTCTTCAAATACTCTCTCTTAATGTACTCTCTCTTAATGTACTCTCTCTTAATGTACTCTCTCTTAATGTACTCTCTTAATGTACTCTCTTACACACTTAACCTGTACTCTTAATTTAGGTACCCATTAAACACACGCATCACGCAAGCGTCACGCAAGCATTGTCCATACCATTCTATGCTCGGCGGCTACACTGTACTAAGCATATACAGAGCAAGCATTAAAAGGAGGTCCAATCACTGATTGCGAACTCGCACAATGAGGCTCACTATGACTTGTAAATGTCACTGGTTGCTCCTTCTGCCAAACTACATACTTTCCAAACTCGTTTCTCTATTTTTATCAAATCAGGATGCGAATCTATGTCTATATAGCTTAAATGTGTTACTCTTTCTTCATCATGTGGTTAGTAGGACCCCAGAAAAGAGAGTGGTCGCCCCAGATGTACTTCTTGTTGCGAATGTTCTGGTAGTCCATCTCAGGAGGCCACTGGTCATCAGGAAGAGCGCAAAGCTCCTCCAAGTGCTCGATGTGGTGGGCTTCCTGGGGGAACACGAAGTAGGCGCAGATGAAAAGAAGAGGCAGGGACCCGTACGAGATGTTGCGCCAGAGGCTCATAGTGCCGCGCGCGTGCTCGGCGACCTTTTCCTGGTGTGCACGGAAGGCCGCACCCTTAACAGGGTCCGGCACGAAGCTGAGACGGTGGTTAAACCGCACGAATTGTCGACTCAATGATGATTTTGCTCGGAACATGATTAGTAATAGTACACTACCGTGGAGATATAACGACGATGTATTACTGGTTTAATTATGCATCAGTTACCTCATGCATCAGTTAAGGTCAGGTCAGGTCTCACTTCATGCACAAACGCTTACTGCTTGGCATGCTAACCGTGCTAGCAGTAAACGGCGGAGCAACACGGGCAAATAGAATCGCTTAAACGTGATAGATGTAATGGATGTGGATTGTGTATAGAGATGTACAGATTAATATCAAAACATGGAATTCAAATTTGAAATAAATATTTAGGTTATTCAACTCGTTTAAACTAGGATCGCATTTAAATCAACGCAATACCCCTGTTAACTCCACAATCCATCTGAAGCCAGGATCAACAACCCCCACACGCGTCATCATGTCAGTCCGCGCGTACCCTTACCAGACGGGTAAGCCTGTAGAACAAAAAACGATCTGCATGCATAAGACCGAACCTCTCGTCATGTAGTGTTTTAGCCGTATCGTGTATTATTCAGCCAATCACGGCTCGCCGCTGACACAACACCCACACTTCCCATTTGTGAGCATGGTTGTCACCATTTCATCTCTCATGCTGCGCACATCGCTGAGAAGAACACTTAACGCACTGCCCGCACGCGCTTCTGTGCGGACGTACGCGAAAGCTGCGCCCACTGAGGTGTCCTCTATTCTCGAACAGCGTATCCGTGGCCTTAACCAGGAATCGTCGCTTAACGAGACCGGTAAAGTGCTCTCGATCGGAGACGGTGTTGCCCGTGTATATGGTCTTAACAAAATCCAGGCAGAAGAGCTTGTAGAGTTCAACTCCGGTGTTAAAGGTATGGCCCTTAACTTGGAAGCCGGCCAGGTCGGTATCGTGCTTTTCGGTTCCGATGCCCTTGTCGGTGAAGGTGAGACCGTGAAGCGTTCCGGTTCCGTTGTCGACGTCCCTGTCGGCCCTGAGCTTTTAGGCCGTGTTGTCGATGCCCTTGGTAACCCTATTGATGGCAAGGGTCCTCTCAATGCCAAAGAACGCCGCAAGGCTGAGGTAAAAGCCCCGGGTATTCTCCCCCGTCAGAGTGTCCGCGAGCCTATGCAGACTGGTCTTAAGTCTGTTGACACCCTTGTCCCTATCGGCCGTGGTCAGCGTGAGCTTATCATCGGTGACCGTCAGACCGGTAAGACCGCCGTTGCCATTGACGCTATTTTGAACCAGAAGCCCCTCAACCAGTCTAACGACGAGTCTAAGAAACTGTACTGCATCTACGTGGCCGTTGGCCAGAAGCGTAGTACTGTTGCTCAGCTTGCCCAGACTCTTGAGCAGGCCGGCGCCATGCCCTACAGTGTTATTGTTGCTGCCACCGCCAGTGAGGCTGCTCCTTTGCAGTACCTTGCTCCTTTCACTGCTTGTGCTATCGGCGAGTGGTTCCGTGACAACGGACGTCACGCTTTGATTGTCTACGACGATCTCAGTAAACAGGCTGTCGCCTACCGTCAGATGTCTTTGCTTCTTCGTCGTCCCCCCGGACGTGAGGCTTACCCCGGTGATGTCTTCTACCTCCACTCGCGTCTTCTTGAGCGTGCTGCCAAGATGAGCAACGAGTTCGGTTCTGGTAGTCTGACTGCTCTGCCCATTATCGAGACCCAGGGTGGTGATGTAAGTGCTTATATTCCCACCAATGTGATCTCTATTACTGATGGCCAGATCTTCCTTGAGGCCGATCTGTTCAACAAGGGTATCCGTCCTGCCATCAACGTCGGTCTTTCCGTTTCCCGTGTCGGTTCTGCCGCTCAGGTCAAGGCCGTCAAGCAGGTTGCTGGTTCGCTGAAGCTTTTCCTTGCGCAGTACCGTGAAGTCGCTGCTTTCGCGCAGTTCGGTTCCGATTTGGATGCCAGCACTAAGCAGACCTTGACTCGTGGTGAGCGTCTCACCCGTTTGCTTATTCAGCCCCAATACCACCCCTTGCCGGCATCTCAGATCGCGCCGATCATTTTCGCTGGTGTGAACGGTTTCCTCGATAACATCCCGATCGACAAGCTCCATCGCTTCGAGCTCGAGTTCCGTGACTACATCAAGGCCAATGAGAAGGGCATCATCGAGAGCATCGACACACGCGGTGAGCTTACCAAGGAGGAGATCCAGCGTTTGCGTGACGCTACTCAGACTTTTGTCTCGTCGTTTAAGTAGACATAGATGACATAGATGACATAGCCATTTAAGCGAAACACATGCTATAGACACCTTTTCGCTTGATATATGAATTACCTCTTACCTACCTTAAACCAATCCTCGAGACCTTTTTACTTATTTCATTAATTAGTTTGTTTGCTTGTTTGCTTGTCTATTTGTTTGTTTGTTTGTTTGTGCTACTTACAACTTGTGGTATTGTTTGAGCGTATGTAAGCATGCATACGACATGGGTGAGCGTGCAGGCTGAAAAGTAAACACAACAGAAGTAAACAATGATTAGAGTGTTGCATCAGTGTGTGTACGATAATATAGGAAACTGTTAAGTCTATACACACTATTCATGATAACACAGTGTAATTGTTGGCATTGCCGGCATTACAGTATTGGGGTTGAAGTAATGTTTACTTCTGCACCACGTGTATGACGGCAAGGCAGGCACCCAAATACTATATGCGTCGTATTACAGTCTTACTGGATTGGGTACAATTGGCTCAACAGCAGTCCAAGGGCACTAATGGGGAAACATTTAAGATAATATTTAAGATGATATATGCTGTAATATATGCTATAGTATATGCTATAGTATATGCTGTGATATATACTATGATATATACTGTAATGGGTGAATCCTGCTATCCTTAATCAGGTCGCGTAATATTCCAGTTCGGAACAACCAAAAGGTAAGGGCAATATTGATCTACAATTTAGACGTGCGTCAGATCCAATTACTCATCATGAACATTGTCGATGTAGGCACGGGCCCTGAATTTTTCCCAGCAACTGGGCCTGTTACGTTCCGCCAAATAGGCAAGACTCGGGTATTCAAAATCGTGCAAGCAAGCTCTCGGCTGCTTTCGGTGCTGACGTTTGAGACACCCGTGGTGTGTATATTACAGCTCGACTGGACGCAGACCCAGCAATGGCACGAGCAAATACGCGAGATGTGCACTGGAGTCAAGATGTACTGCACGAAACTAATTTTCACTACAAAAAACTTCTCTAAACTGCCTACTCGGCTTCTCGACACCGGGATCGACAAGTGTCACCAGTACCTCCGCACACAGGCATTAAAGCACAATGCCAGCGTGATATACAGTTTAGACGACTCAATTGCACGCGACTGGCTACAAATTGCAGGCGCGCTGATATCCAACGACAAACAGCGCCTTCCGCCTCAGAGACTGTACGGCAGCGACGTTGCAGTGTATTCAGACTCTAAAGAGGAGATACTAGCCGTCAACGATAAATTCGATTTCGAGCTCGCATGGGCCAACAAAATACCTCTGCCGTCATTCAATGAGCAAGTGGATCTGGATAAAATGAAACCGGAATTAGCCGATCCCAGTATAGAGGGCAAGGGCGAATTCCTGCCCTATGAATTAGCGAGGGTGATTAGAGAGCATAACGAGACAGGGTCAGTAACAACGATTCCAGCAGTAACTGGCGAGAACGATATTATCAGCGCGTTTCTGGACACGATTGCCGCTGATTGATTATTTAATTGCAGTGGACATGACAGAGATGAGGAGATAAGGAGATAAGGATAATAATAACAATAAGAGTAAGAGTAACAATAACAAGGAAGAGGAAGCTAATCTAACAACTGGGTGCTGGGTACGGGGTACTCCTATCTAAGCGAGCACTTTAGCGAGCACCTTTACTGTTTCATTTGTGCCGTTTTTGGTAATTGGTTTTTGGTTTTTGGTTGGGTTTGGTTCAATTGATTTCATTGATTTCATTGAATAAGTCAGACGCGGATTTCGGTGGTTCCCTTGGACTCGTACCGGACCCATTTCATGGTGCTGTAGTGACTGTCTTCTGTGATTGTTAGCGAGTCTACCTTGAGACCCGAGCATGTATGCATAGGAAGCGTGAACTGCGCCGACGCCACGCCGGAGCACGAAGCGCTATTATCGTTAAACAGAATATTCAAGCTAGCCTCGCTCTGTCCAGTCAACCGGCCAACGCGCCATTCACAGGTCCCGTGTTCTGGCGCCATTTTGGTTTTCCCAGTACTGCTTTTCAGCCTAACGTCGCCGGTTAGTGGAACAGATACGACTATATCGGTAGCGGTCTTGCGCGCGTCCAGTGTACACGAAACCGTGAACACAGTCTCCATTGACGAGAGTTTTCTGGTCTCTAGTTTTATCGGCGTCCTGACCCCGCTCGCGTGGTACCTCAGCAAATCGAACGAGCCCTCAGGAGGCGTGAAAATAATCCGGCCGCTGCTATGGAACCGTGGCGCGTCGACACACGAATGCAATTGGCTCTGACCCAGCAAAGTAACACGATTGAACGCGATTGCGCAAAGCGGGATGCCCGAAAGATGGGCCTTGAATTTAACCACGCCGTCGACGCTGCATTCGTTCTCGTCTGTGCCCATTACGCAGCTCAATGTTTCTATGACGTCTAAATACGCCTCATTGCGGCGGTGTTTAACGCTCTTCTTCCGCCACGCGTTCTCAGACGGCGTCGATTGCGGCGATTTGTTCAAACTGCTGTGGCTGTTGTTGCTGCCTCCTAATTGGCTTAACGAGCTCCCGAACGGCGAGCCGGCCGACCCGCTCAATTGGCTGCTTAGCGGGCTCATACTAGGAGGGCTGTTCTGGCTCTGGTTCTGGTTTTGAGTGCTGCTTTCTGACCTCCGAAGGCCGGGTTTCGTGCTCAAAGTCCTACGCAGAGATCCGACAACCCCTAAATCCGCAGAATCGACTTCGAGTTTCTTAGGCCGCATATCCAGCGCGCTGTCCTCGCGGTTCTGAACAAACCCGAAGTCTACAAGCTCGTCAAGGATCTCGTAGATCTGCGTGACGTAGGTGTAGCACGTATTCTCGTCGAACTGGCCGAACCGCGAGCGGCAGATCTCGCATAACTCGTAAAGGAACTCGAAAACGCTGATCGCGTCTACGTCGTAGCGCGTTACTGCCACGACATACAGCTTGTTGTACACTATATGCAGAAACGTCGTTGATCCCAGCATCAGAACAGGCGGAGTCGCCTCTTCTGACGATATCACCTCTACCCGGAACGCATCGGTGATCGCCCGTCTTAGCCCGGGTCTGTAGATCCTAGACGCCAGGATCTCTCCCCGTCGGCCGTAGATTAGGATCGCCGAGATCATTGATCGGGTTAGGTAATCAGTAGAGCCGAGAGTCTTGCCAGGGTGGTTTGAGTTCGACTTATAATTAAAAGGTTAACAAAGCAGAGTAAGAGCAGGAAGTTCAGCAAAATTAAATATAGATACTTGTTAGAGCTGTTTATACAGTGCGGATAGAGGAGTTTTTTTTCTGTTAGTACTGGCATACGTTGCCGTTGCCGGCGTTCGGGCTGTTCGCCGAATAACTGGGTCGCAGTAACGCTAACGCACAGTGCAACGTTAGCGCATGCATGTCTACAAATAGTACATCTAAACATGGCACCTAGGTAACATATACCTATATAGTGACCTAAGCACCTACCGGTTATAAGCGATTTGTAATTACTGCATTCGCGTGTATTTAATTGGTTCATATAAACTTTATACACTGCCGCAGAAGAGTGGGCACGTATGCCATTGTTTTCTATGTTCGCATTTAACCATGAGAATAGAAGCCTTAAGCGGCAATAGTGTACAGTAGTGTACAGTAGTGTACAGTAGTGTACAGTAGTGTACAATGGTGTCCATTCAACCAATGCATGAACGTTATAAGGGTAAGGCGAGGTCTAGGGACTATATGTGGGGTCTATGCGGGGACAGTCTCAGCCATTATAACTCGGTTTTCAAACCAGCGCCGTCTTCAATTATACGTTCGTTTGATTCGTTTGATTTGTTTATCGAGTCCAAGTCGTTTAGTGAGTCAAAGTCGTTTAGTGAGTCCAATTCAATGGGTTCGATTCGTTTATTCGTTTACGCCGTCAGTAAGAGGCTATGCTGATCACCATTCGATATCGCTTGATCCGAACGGTTGGTTGACTTCGAGTTCGCGTACGAGCCCGTCGACATTAGACAAGTACCTGCTCAGTTCGTGCTGTTTTTCCGCCGTTGTTTTCCGCGGAATATCGCGTTCGAGCTGCGGGAACCGGGTTTCGGGAACAAGGTAGAAGAAAAGAAACTGCAAAATCGCCAGCTTGACGTGTTTTGCGGTATGCCGGCTTTTGAACTGTGCGCAAATGCGTTTCAAGACTTTAAGGCTCTCGATCCGGCGCAAGGCTTGTACCTGGCGCACTAGCACGGCTACTAACGTATAGAGGACCTGTTCCTGGACGTCGCTGTTCGGATGGGCCAGTCCATCGTTGACAAGCGTAAGAAGGGCGTCCTCAGTCCCGAAAACTGACCGCGAGGGTCTATGCAGTAAACACACGCCACGCACGAGCCGGAGGTACGCCAGCGTTGCTTCATGCGGGCATTTCTCAGGATTCAAGCACGGTTTCAGTTGCAGTACTAACCGGCCAGCGAGGTTATAAGTAAACGCGTCCTGCAGCCGCACGAACTCCTTGCGCTGCTGGCTCAGAACTATCAGCTCGACTGTTGATGCCGCTTTCTGCAGCGCCTCGGGCTCTCTTAATTCTATACACCGGATAACGTCGCTGAGCTGTGCCTCCATAATAAGCTATATGCCTCAACTAAAGGCCTGTGTTATGCAAGGTGTCTTAGTTTATGCTTGCTTATTGATTACTTCCCGGACTCACGCAACGGTAAATCATATTAAACGGTAAATCATATTAAACGGTAAACCACATTAAACGGTAAATCATATTAAACCATTTTGAATCGTATTAAACCGCTTGAAACTATATTAAATGTGCACTACAATGGTTCGTTTAAAGATTTGTTCTTGGTTTTGTTTTTGTTTTTGTTCTTTGTTCTTTGTTCTTTGTTCACTATTTGTCTTTGCTATTTGTCTTTGCTATTTTTGTTCTTTTTGTTCTTTTGTTGCTTCTTTATTTCCTGCTTTACTGTTCTTTTCTTTTTCTGTTTCTTGAATTTCCTTATTTTCTTTATGTGTTTGTTGCGTTCTCTATGTTCTTAGTGTTATTTATGTTCTTAGTGTTATTTATGTTATTTATGTTCCTTTCATTTGACGAGTTGCTACTGCACAAACCCAGGAAGTGATGCCCTCGATGTGTACTTGTATAATCCCATTAAGTATTGTATAATCCAACTGACTACAGCCCGGCGCTAGTCATACCCCTCTATACAATGCGCGTGGTCCTTATTGGCGACGACGGTGTTGGGAAATCGACGTTCATCGTATGTCTTTTCAAGAACCGGTTCGTTCCCGACATCGAAGACGTTCTGCCGCCGCTTTTCTTCCCGCGGCCGAAAGGCCCAGAGGTGACGGTTGTAGACACCTCGCCGAGCATGCCGCAGCAGGCGCTGCTGGCTGAAATCAGGCAGGCGCACTGTATTCTGCTTGTTTTCAGCGACGCCTATACCATGGAACGCGTCGCGCTGTTCTGGATGCCGTTTCTGCGTGCGGCCGGCGTCAATAAACCAATTGTGCTGATGCAGGCCCAGCAAGACTACATCGACGACTCGCAGGCGTTCGACAACAATAGCAGGGCGGATTCCACTGGCGCGCACTCGGAAGAGGCTCACGACGTACAGCTGCTCATGCAGGAGTACAAGGAAATCGTGTGTTTCATTAAAACCAGTGCTAAGCAGCGCGCCAATATCAGCGAGGCGTTCTATCTATGCCAGCAGGCCGTGCTGTACCCCCTGCCGCCGCTTTTCGACGCTAAAGACGGGTGCTTGAAACCGCTTGCTCGACTGGCATTGAGCAGGATCTTCTTTCTGTGCGACACTGAGCTGCGCGGCAGTCTTTCTAAACAGGATCTGCAGTTGCTGCAGAAACAGGTCTTTCATACTAAACTGTCTAATGAAGAAATCGACGTCATTGCGCGCAATATCGAGAGTTTATACCCCCAGCGGATCTCGGAAATGCTTATAGACCCTGGAACCGGCGAGGTGGAACTCAAACTGAACGGGTTCCTCACACTGTGCGAGCTCTACTGTCAACAAGGCCGCCACGACACGGTATGGGCGTTGCTGAGGCATTTCCATTACACCGACTCGCTCAGTCTGGACAGCGCGTACTTGTACCCCGAGATCTCGGTGCCCGAGCATGCGTGTGTAGAGCTGAGCCCGGACGGGTACGAGTTTCTGGTGAACTTGTTTACGACTTTCGACACCAACAACGACGGGGGCCTGAGTTCTGACGAGCTGGCTAATTTGTTCAGACCTACTCCTGGCCTCCCGCTTTTCTGGACCCAGTCGTGTGTCCCGTTGTCAACGCTGAGGACTGATGCGGGGCATATTAGTTTGCAAGGCTGGCTCGCCCAGTGGTCGATGTACGTCTACCTCGACCATACGAACGCGCTGGCATGCTTGGCACAACTCGGCTACGGCTCGCGGCTGGGATCGACTGATGCGCCGCTTAGGTCGGCGTTGAAGGTAACGAAACCAGCACGGAAACGGAACCCGCAGTCCAGGATGTACAGATCGAGTGTGATCAAGGACAGACAGGTCTTTAATTGTTTAGTAGTGGGTCCTCCTAGAGCCGGGAAGTCCAGCCTTCTTGCTTCGTTTCTTAATGTTTCTGAAGACAGCGCGGCTTCAATGGTCGTCAACACTGTAGAACTGCCTGGAGGAACCCAGTGCTACCTCATTCTGCGTGAATGCGATGTGGAAACGCTGTTGAACAATTTAGAAACTTGCGACGTCGTTTGCCTCTGCTACGACTCGTCGGACCCAGACAGTTTCAAGTTTATTGAAAAACTTCTGGATTTGAACCCCGTTCTGCACTACATGCCGCTAGTGTTTGTGGCTTTAAAGGCCGACCTCGACCGTGTAGAGCAGCGCTCGGCCCTTCAACCCGATGATCTGTGTACGGTTCTTGGGCTGAGTGCGCCTATGCATCTCAGCATCTACTGGCAATCGAGTCTGAGCGCTCTGTTTGTCCGGTTAGTCGAGGTCGCTACTCACCCTGGCCGAGGCACGATCATTTTCGGGAATCCAACAAGCAGCTCTTCAAACAGGGTTCTGGAAAGCAGTTTGCTGGGCGCTGCTGTTGTTGGCGTGTCTGCGTTTGTGTACTACTGGATGAAGAAGCCGAAATGAACTATGAACTATGAACTATGAACTGACTTTACAACCTCTTATATAGCTATTCAACCTCTTAATTTTGGCATCAATAAGGATTGTGTTATTAGCGACAATTAGCGACAATTAGCGATTATTAGCGACAATCAGCAACTATTAGCAACTATTAGCAACTATTAGCAACTATTAGCAACTATTAGCAACTATTAGTTGTGTGCCTTTAGCAACGATTAGCTGTATGCCTTTAGCAACTATTAGCGATTATTAGCAATTATTAGCGACTATCCTACTCAAGTTTGTGGACTGGATGCAGCATATCCATGATAGGCAATTAGTGACTACCGGTTCGGTTGATACGCCTTCACCAGCAAGTCGAAGTGCCTAGTAAGATCATGAGCCAACGGTCCATTGATATCGCTGAGAAGGGCCAGCATGACAAAGTAGTTGTTGTACAGAACAGCCTCGTTGCCTCCAGCAAGTTTAGTGATAAACAGTTCATAAGCTTCACACAAACTGCGCACCGAGGTCTCGAGCTCGATTTCGGGGGTTTCGGTGCTCAGCTGTAGAATCCCCGAAAGGTATGAAGAGAACATCTGGGTGAGTGTATGCGGACCAACTGCTTTATGCGAGTCGCTCGCAGCAACTGAGGACTTCAGCGAAGCCTGCTCGATGCTCTCGGCTTGGGCAGTGCAGATGTGCACTATATGCATCCAGCACTGCTGCACTAGCGGCGCGGCGAAGTCGGGCGCCCATCGAGCTATATTACATTCGTTGAACAAGCGGATCGTGATCAACAGCCCAAACAAATCGTACCGCGCCGTATGCACCCACTTCTCGATTATATCATTGTAGAAGGTGAGCGTGGGTTTGAACAGCTCAATAATACTGCCGTCAGACTGCATTGTGCTTTTGCAAACCTCGTCTTCCATTTCAAAGCTGTTTGCCAACGCGCCTAGCGCGCTGCGGATCAGCTGTTCAATGGGGTATGTGGTCCCGGTCTGGGTTTGTAGTGCATGTAAGGGTATCAAACCCTCGCTGCGAGGTCTAGGGTTTGGCGATTCAAGAACCGTGAGTCGCATACCGACGCTGAAACTCTCAACGTACTTAACCGAACTGTGTCCCATTCCAAGAAGACCATGCTGCTGAGATGTGATGGCGCTTCCAAGAAGGCGCAAGTGGTCAGGCGCAAGCACGGTCTGTCTCTGTAGCCACCTCCCGTATTTCCCGAACAGTAAAGTGTAGTACCAATGCATAGTGTTCCGATATGCAAGGGTTAGGGCGCTTGCAAGGCGTGGCATTTCAGTGCGCAAAAAGGTCATGGCGTCGTGGGAGTCGATTATATGTTGTTGGACCAATTGCGCATTCGAGCCTGGTTTCCGAAGCACTTTGAACTGGTGGACGTAAAACAGCTTTATACGGTCCATGGCGCGGCCTACTAACGCCTGCCTCAGCTTGCGTGCGTCTTCGGCAGCGTTTCCTTGGGCCGTTTCAGGAACAGTGAAGTCCGAAAGCTGCTGAACGTTTTCAAACCACTCATTATTAATAGGACCTTCGCATATTTCCTTGGCGACATGGCACGGCAGCGTCAGCTGGTGTTGCAGAGGTTCGAGCGTTTCAAGCGCTTTTTCACGTGCCGACAATCGCGCGCGCAGACTGGAACTTCGTACCTGGAGCGTGCTCATGTCTTTGCCTAGTCTGCTGATATCTTTCTCGAACTCGTTGCTTTTCTGGAGAAGCAGTGCTAGCGAAGCGTCTGTTCTTGAGGCCACTTCGCTCATTTCATGCACTTTGGCAGCGTCTACTGTAACATGCGTCTCGTCGCACGTTTCGTCTCCGAATTTCAGACCGGCATGAGGGTCTGAAATCCCCAGAAGCTGCGCTACAGCGTTCATGCCACTCACAGATCGCTTTGGTATGCAATTCAGCGTTTGGATCGGTTTGTCATTAAGGGTTAGGTGGTGTTAAGCGTCGTGTCGCAACCTCAGAACTGCTGCTTCAAGCCCCGGCATTCCGACGCAATACACGCAAATGAACGGGAAAAGGGGTGCGGTTATTCCAATCTCTTTTGACTAACTTGTGGCCGGTCTTATTAATTTTATAAATTCTATAAATTCTATAAATTCTACTTATTTGCTTCTATTTGTTTCTATTTTAATCTTAATTGTCTTCTGATCCGCTGCTCTCGAGTACATCTGAGCTCTTTTTTTCCTGTAGTCTTTGTTTTTTGTTTTTTTTTCCTTAATTTGTGGCCTTTGCTTTCGACTGCTTCTACTCTACCTAGATTTGAACTGGTTTCGCTTATTGGCTGTGTTTCGATTGTGAGGTCCTCGTTTCTAATTATAATCAGCACTTCCCAAAATCCGCAACCTTTGCCACCTCCTGTATACTTATCGATTTAACCAGTTTCTGATTTCGGAATATGGACGGAAGAATATTATGTGTGATAATGGCGTGGTCCTACGTCGGATCCGTCTACATCCTTCCCGGCGGGCGCCGTGAACGCAACACGATATCTGCAATCTCCCAGCGGGTTGCTGGTGTGGTTGTGCTGACGACGGTCGCTGTTGCGAATTTCGCCGCGCGCAGCGACGCCTGGCTGCAGTTCAATTCAACTGTTTTCAAACAGTGTTTGTGGCAGGCCTTCCTCATCAATATCCTGTACGCGGCCGACATTTTCGCTAAAGGCTTCCCCCGGTTATCGCTAAAAACATGGACTGAAAGACTACAAACCGTCCGCGACCTCGTGATCGGGCCTGTCACTGAGGAACTCGTCTACCGCGGCGTTATTTCCGACCTTTACAAGGACGCGAACCTCAGTTCTAAACAGTTCATTCACGAGAACTTCGCGTACTTCGCGCCGGCGCATTTCCACCACGGACTGATGGCCTACTTCCAGGAAACCAGCACTTTTTCGCGCGCAATGCTCAGCTCGGTTCTCCAGTTCGCCATTACCGGCATTTTCGCGACCTACTCCAGCATCCTGTTCACAGCAACAGGATCGGTGTACCCATGCATTGTCGCACACACGCTGTGCAATTTCTATGGTGTTCCTTGCATCAATAGCAAAAACTTCTCGAGGCATGCTATTTGCCTGGCTGCTTTCATGTTCTTACAAAGAGCCTAAATAAATAGACTGTTTAGTAGACTGTTTAGATACTATTTAGTAGACTGTTTAGATACTATTTAGTAGACTATTTAGTAGACTGTTCAGATACTATTTAGTATACTGTTCAGTAGACTACTTAGTATACTATTTAGTAGACTACTTAGTATACTATTTAGTAGACTACTTAGTATACTATTTAGTAGACTACTTAGTATACTATTTGGTAGACTATTTGGTATACTGTTTGGTAGACTGTTCAGTAGACTATTTAGTAGACTGTTCAGTAGACTATTTAGTAGACTGTTCAGTAGACTATTTAGTAGACTATTTAGATACTATTTAGTAGACTGTTTAGATACTATTTAGTAGACTGTTTAGATACTATTTAGTAGACTGTTCAGTAGACTATTTAGTAGACCGTGTTGGTTCGGCTGTGTTTGTGTGCATGCATGTGGAATGTATGCGTTATGCATGTTCGCGTACAACCTCGTGCGTCATGCATGTGCAATGTATGTTAGCATGCATGCGAAGTGTGAAATCGTGCATGCGCATGAAACTATGCACGGGATAATTATTGAGAGTATGCAGGTTATATACGTGTATGATAATGCTCAGTCGCGGAACTCTTTGTCCACTGCTCTCCATGTAGTGAAGAATGATTTAAAGAACTTGACTCCAGTCCACACATCGTGCGAACCCATTGTCGCGCGCACAGAATGCATCGACAGCTGCGGAATGCCAAGATCGACGCCGCGCAGGCCGGTTTTGCTGGCTACAAACGGGCCGATTGTGCCTCCGGACGGCGAGTCGTTGCGGACCTGGAAGTACTGGATCGTATTGTTTGTGCGCGCAGCTAGCTCGAGAATGAACGCCTGAGTAGACGCGTTAGTGATCACGCGCCCGCCTGGGTGGTACTTCAATGCCACGCCCTTGTTCAATGCCGGTTTATGGTTCTCGAGGTACTTGTCGCTGAAATTGGGGTTCACGCCGTGTGTGACATCTGCAGAAACAAAGAACGAGTTCGCATAGAAGACTTGGCGCAGGTGTGTGCTCTTCATAGCCGAAAGCAGCCGGTCGATAATTGATTCTAGAAAGTTGCCTTGGGCTCCTGTCCGGGTAAGCGACCCGATCTCCTCGTTGTCGTAAGCGACCCAGATAGACATAGAGTCGCTCTTCTCTACAAACTGAGTGGCTTCTAGCAGTCCGTAGCACGCGGTATAAGTGCACGCCTTGTTGTCGACTCGAGGACAGAACAGAAACTCTTTGTCAAGACCGCCATACGTCGCAGCCTGGGTATCGAAAAGACGCAAATCAACCGCTACAAAATCCTTGACGGGAATGCCGCTCTCTTTACTGAGTGCCCGCAGCAGCCTGAGGCTGTGTTTCCCAACCATCGGACTCTTCTTCTCGTCCTCAGTAGGTTCCGGGAGCTTGCCGTCGCTCACTAAACCAATAAACGGCACTTTCTGAGTCTCTGAATTGAACGGGCCTTGAGCGGGCCTGCCGAAATGAGGGGCTAATGTGGCAATACGGGCTACGGGATGTGGAATACGCACTAACCGTTGACAGATTTTGCCGCCAGTCTCACGAGCGAAAATCCGGCCAGCAATTCCTAGATCCCGGTCCCACCAGGTCTCGCTGCTCAAACCGCCGCCGTATGGAGCTACGCCGATCATCTCGAACCCGTCAATGGGTTCCTGGATACTGATTGGCTTGACAATGCCTTCGAGCGAGTCGATATGCGTGCCTACAATTCCAGCGCCCTTCTCGGCCTTCCAGTCCTGTCCAATGACGAACGCCAGCAATACAGTGCTGCCGCGGCTGACATAGAACTTCTGGCCGTACTCGAGTCTGAGCGACCAGTCATTGCGCTCGTCGAGCCTGACGAAATCGTGCTTATCAAGAGTTTCGGCCAGAAACGCGTTCGCATGGTAGGTTGTAGGCGCAGAATCGACGAATTTCATGAACCCGTTGGCGTATTCCTCCCATTGGAACTGGGGTTCAGCAGCGTCGGCAGTTGACTTTGGAGAAATAACTGGATAAGGTAACATGATGATGTGTTGGTTAATTGCTGAATTGGTCAATTGTTGAATTGGGTCTTGGATCTTGGGTCTTGCTGTCTTTGTTCCTTGGTCCTTGGTCCCTGGATAAGATATCTTGTTACAGTAATTTAGATAACAATCGAACTGAACTAAACGTCACACGATGTAATCAGATAATCAATGCAGATATGCACTAAACACGCATGTCAATGACGCATGTCAATGACGCATACCAAGGACGCATCTAATAAGCAATTAAATAAGTATGCCCAGGCGTGGTGGAGAGAGGTTGCGGAAGATAGATACATATATACGTATACGTGTTCGTGTGTATATATGTGTGTGTATACATATGACTGTATTAGAAACAGCAAAAAGAAACACTAGTTATTGCATTTCGTGGTGTACAGCGAGCCATTGACTATCGCTTACGCCGTTCCCAACAAGCGTTAATACGGGTTCCCAATACGGGTTCAACAGGGTTCAATAGGGTTGCTCAGGCATAAGCGACGAGGTGGCGTAGCATGATCAATTGAACAGATCCCACAGCATAAGGATCTGTAAAGATCTGTAAAGATCTGCGTAAAGATCTGTAAAGATCTGTGAGTCTGATTGTAGAGCTAATCGTAACCAGTTCATGATTAATTGGTTGCTCAGGTGTTTGTTTAATTTGTTCAGGCATATGTTTATGCAGTTTATTTATCTGCTTGCGTAGTTTGGGTAGTTTAGGTATCTGTTTAGGTAGTCTAGGTAGTCTAGGTGGTCTAGGTAGTCTAGGTAGTCTAGGTAATTTAGGTAGTCTAGGTGGTTTGAGAATCCGTTTAGGTAGTCTAGGTATCTGTTTAGGTGGTTTAGGTGGTTTAGGTGGTTTGACAACAATTGGACAACAATTGGACAGAATTTGATGCGATGCGTTACATTAGTACGTCAGTTATCTACTACGGTGCTAGTTTAAACGGTAGACGCGTTCAAAGATCGCCAAGACGGAATTCCTGGTCGATTTCACGCCAGTGAGTGTAGAAAGACTTGAAGAAACGGATCCCGATCCACACATCGTGCGAACCAAGAGTTGCGCGCACAGAATGCATCGACAACTGCGGGATTCCGAGATCGACGCCGCGAATACCGGTTTTAGAGGCGAGGTAAGGGCCAATAGTGCCGCCAGTAGGCGAGTCGTTGCGGACTTGGAATAGCTGCACAGGGTTCTTTGTGCGTGTAGCCAGCTCGGAAATAAACGCCTCAGTAGCAGCGTCGGTGATCATATTGCCGCCAGGAGCGAACGTCAGCGTGATGCCTTTGTTCAGCTGGGGTTTGTGGTTCTTCATGTAGACGTCGCTGAAGTTGGGGTTGACAGCGTGTGTGACGTCGGCAGAAAGGAAGAACGAGTTCGCCCAGAAAAGAGGGGTCTGGTCAATACTGTTTTCGAAGCTCAAAAGCCTCGCGATTGTAGACTCTAGTAGATTGCCCTGTGCGCCAGTCCTAGTGCGCGACCCGATCTCCTCGTTGTCGTACGCGACCCAGATAGACAGCGAATCGCTCTTCTCGACTGTCTCAGCAGCTTCAAGCAGGCCGTAGAAACCGGTATAAGTACACGCCTTGTTATCGACTCGAGGAGCGAAAATAAACTCTTTGTCAAGACCGCCAAGAGTCGCCGGCTGAGTGTCGAATAAATGGAGATCCACAGTGACGAAATCCTTGACGGGAATGCCGCTCTCTCTGCTTAATGCCCGTAATAGTCTCAAACTGTGTTTGCCGACCATCGGACTCTTCTTCTCGTCCTCAGTAGGTTCCGGGAGCTTGCCGTCGCTCACTAAACCAATAAACGGCACTTTCTGAGTCTCTGGGTTGAACGGGCCTTGTGCGAATTTCCCGAAATGAGGCGCTAATGTCGCAATACGGGCTACAGGGTGCGGAATACGCACTAACCGCTCGACGATCTTATTCCCGTCACGCGCGAAAATACGGCCTCCAATTCCCAAGTCGCGGTCCCACCAGGTCTCGCTGCTTAAACCGCCAGCATAAGGAGCCACGCCGATCATCTCGAACCCGTCAATGGGTTCCTTGATACTAATTGGTTTCACAATAGCGGTAAGAGAGTCGATATGCGTGCCGATGATTCCAGCGCCGTTTCTCGGCTGCCAATGCTCGCCGACAATAAACGCCAGCACAACTGTGCTGCCGCGGCTGACGTAGAACCGTTTGCCGGCTTCTAGTTTCGACGACCAGTCGTCGCGTTCGTCGAGTCTAGTGAACCCGTTCTCCTCGAGCTGGTTCGTGAAGAACGAATTGGCGTGGTAGATAGTGGGTGCCGTGTCAATGAACTCGGTGAACCCGGTGGCATAGCCTTCCCAGGGGATATTGGGATCGACTAGGGGGTTGGCTTTCGAGGAGCGCGAGTTGCCGCTCTGAGAGACGACTACGAAGTCGTCGGTTGTGGGTTTCTTGTAGAACATTGTTGATTCTACTGCTTAACGTCAATAAAGTCAATAAGGTCAATAAGGTCAACAATTAACTGATAAGAAGCCAATGATGTCAACTAGGGGTTAGGAACACACTTGGGGAAGTGGTGGTGGCGTGACGTATCTGACTAACTAAAAACGCTAACACTATCACTCGTGATGTGATGTAAAGACAATGCAGTGATAATGCAGTGATAATGCAGTGATAATGCAATGAAAGTACAGTAAAAGTGCAATAATAAATACCGTGCTGTTCTAATTGACTTTATGCTTTCCATATTTACCCTTTATGCAATTATTCTGAATCATGTTGGACTGCATGTACAGTTATGTACAGTTATGTATGGATTTGTATAGATACCGATCCGCTGCATAATTAGTCTTAATGACTGCAGTCTGTACGTGCGTTATTAGTATACTTTTGACATGGGTACATGTATATTATTTTGGAACACGGTAATATAGCCTGGTTCCGTGGCGCAATTGGCTAGCGCGTTCGACTGTTACTTCTGAGCAATCGAGAGGTCGTGAGTTCGAGCCTCACCGGGACCGAATTTTTTGCCTTTTTCAACAATATGATCAATGTTGACGAATCGTGTTACTTAATCCGTCTTAACGACTTGGTTCAAGGTCCAAGGTTCAACTTGATCTCAGTGTTACTTTTTGCACTTAACAATGCTGTTATAAAGACATGTTCCAGTATGTTAAGTACATTATAGAGAAATCCATTACAGAGTTATAATCACTGGCGGGCCTCGAGCTTTTCAATGCGTTTCGAAAGCTGAGAAATGACTTTTTGAAGGTCGGCAATAGTAGCGGGCTCGGATTCCGATTCGGGCATTTCAACAACAACAACCTCTTCTTCTACTGCAGCTGGTTCAGCAGCTGGTTCAGCAGCCTTCTCAACTGGTTTAGTTTCAACTGGCTTTTCGACTGGCTTTTCAACTGGCTTTTCAACTGGCTTTTCAACTGGTTTAGTTTCAACTGGCTTAGTTTCGGCAGGCTCAGACTCCTCTTTAATGCTCTCCACCTTGGGTTCTTTCTCTTCAACGAAATCCGAGTCCCAAACGCTGTCGTGGTCAGAGGAGTATGCATCTTTCTCGTCAGAATTCTTAGCAAGGAAGGACTTGACGCCGTCGCTATGAAGAACCTTGTTCGAGTCCTGGTTCTCGGCCTTTTTAAGCGCGGCCAGTTCCTCAGACGCGGCAGAAGTGGGTCCGGGAGGAAGAGCTTTGTCTTCGAATTCGACTTTAGGCGTTTGTTCAGGCTCCTTCTTCTCTTTCTCTTCCTTCTCTTCCTTTTTGGGCTCCTCTTTAGGTTCCTCCTTGGTCTCTTCCTTCACCTCCTTTTTAGGTTCTGGTTTGGTCTCAGTCTTGGGTTCCTCCTTGGTCTCCTTTGTAGGCTCCTTTACAGGCTCCTTTGTAGGCTCCTTTTTAGGTTCCGTCTTAGGCTCTGCCTTGACCTTCTCCTTTCTTTCAGGAGCAGGAACAGCAGAAGTGTCGTTATTATCCAGAACCGCAATCCAGTCCTCGACAAGCGGGCGCGCGGTCTTACCGCTAGCATACTCTTCAGCAGTCAGAGCAGGCTTGTCAGAAAGACGCCATGTATACACGTCGGCAAGCTGGGCCTGGCTCTTTAGCGGGATCCTGAACGAGATCGGCTCGACCATCGTTTCGTGGACCTTATACGCGCGCGCAACCTCGAACGATTTGGCGTCCAATGAGCGCGACGGGGCCCATCCCAGCCCGCGCTGAGGGGTCGTCGAGTTATACGCGAACAGATCATGCAGCCAGTCGTCTTCGAACTGGTAGTACGCGATTTTACCATCGCCACGGCCGCCCAAGTACACGATCGACGTCATCGGGTCGAAATACGGGATAACGACGCCGCTAGAAGGGTCTAAACGGCGGAAGTCTTTAATCGGACCCTTGGAAACGTCATTAGAATCCCAAATGGCCATTTCGCGATCGGAAATCAGCGAGAATCCAGTAGTGAGAATCCGGTCGCGGTCGCCAAGCCATACCACACGGCTCGCTTTGGCACCGGCATGGCCCTTGCCCTCGGTTATTATGCTCTCTTTACGCACGTCCCAAACCCGCAGTTTACGGTCTTTAGCGACGCTGGCAATGCGGGTGCCGTCGAAACTCCAGTCGAAGCTCGTGGGCATGGCGGGATGCTGCAAAGTGTAGAGGACTTTGCCGGTCTCGACGTTCCACACCTTGATTGTGTTGTCCAAACTCGACGACGCCAGAATGTCTTTGGCGACGGGGTTGTACAGAACCTGGCCGACTTTCTTGCCGTGGCCAGTAAGGAACCTCTCTGGGCTGACGTCAGGACAGCTGTCGAGATCAGGGTACTCTACAAACACGCTGAAATCCTCCGGGACTTGCCAGACGCCAATAGTGCCGTCCTCAGAGGCGGAAACGACCCTGCGCTCGTTGTACGGGTCCCATTCCGTGTCCAGGACCGCGCCTTTGTGCCCGTCGAATAAAGGGAACCGGTCAGGCAGCTTTCCGTGCTCGCTGACGGGAATGACCGCGAAGGAACCGCCGCCGGACGCCTCCCAGTTCACGGATACGTACGACCCGTTGGACTTAGCGAGGTTGGCGTCGAAAGCATTCTTGGTCAAGCGGATGTTGTCTTGGCACTGCTCCTTGCGTTTAGGATCGCCGAAAACGTGTCGGTACTTAGAACTACGGATCGGAGCCATTGCTGAGTAATACCTCGGTGCTCTATTTATGCATCCATCTGTGCATACAATCTATAACCACTTACGTACATTAATTACTGTTCATATCGTTAACTATCTAGGCATTGGACATTGGAGGTTTTAGATGTTATGGGTAGTGGATGTTAGACATGGCAGACACTGTAGGTACTGGATACTAGATATTAGAGGTGGTAGATATTAGAGACAGTAGGTATTATAGGTGGTAGATGTTAGAGACAGTAGATGTTATAGGTAGATATTATAGGTAGATATTATAGGTAGATGTTATAGGTAGTAGATGTTAGAGACAGTAGATGTTAGAGACAGTAGATATTATAGGTAGATGTTATAGGTAGTAGATGTTAGAGACAGTAGATGTTAGAGACAGTAGATATTATAGGTACTGGATATTAGAGACAGACATTATAGGTACTGGATATAGGCATTAGAACAAGTATCCGGAGTGTTTAGAGCGTCTATGTAGAACGGAGTGTCGTTGAATCTTGAGTCATATATCATTACTTCTATTCTGGGTTATGGAACCGCAACTAGAGAGCACTAGAAGATCTATTTGGTCTTGTAGGCGTGCTCGATCTCGGCGGAAGTGACCTTGGCAGTAGGAGCAGCGGTGCCGTTGGAGTGGTTCATGATAGAGTTCAAAGAAACCCACTGCTTCTGGACATCGTTGAGCATGGCGACGTTGCGGGCCTGGACGTTGGCCTTGACACCGAGCTTGATGAGCTTGGTCATGGCGTTAGTGAAAGCAGCAGCCGGGGCGTCGGTGATCATGTCAATAGAGCCACCGATGATGTTGGAGATGAGGACCTGAGCGCCGTTGGTCATGCCCTGGAAAATAGGGCCCAAGAGGAAGTCGCCAAGAGGGCTAGTGAGACCGAAGGTGGCCTTGTCCAAAACGTTGAAGACAGAGGCGGCCATGTTATCGATCTGGCCATCGAGACCAGTGATGAGGGCAGTGATGGCGGCAGTGGCAGCGTGGCCCTGGTCGTGAGTGACCTCGTGGATGAACGTGTTCAACGTCTCCTGGAAGTTGTTGACAGAGCCGACAACACCAGAGAGGTCAGCGTCAGAGGCACGCTTGGACACAGTGGTGTTGTGGTCGAGGTGCTCGTTGATCTGTTTGGTCAACTCGGTGAGAGCGCTGGCGTCGATGCCGTTCAAGTTGGCGAAGTCGATCATGCGCTGGTAGTTCACGATGATCCCGGCACTGACGTCAGGCTCGAGAGAGCCAGAGACCTTGGTAATAACGGCAGCAAGGGCCTGCGCGCCCTGGACAACCTCGTCGTAGTACGGCTTGATGACGACGGAGGAGATGGCTTTAGCGACCTCGGGGTTGTAGCCGGCAGTAGACGAACCCAGACCACTAAGGATCTCGTTGCCCTGGGAGTACAAATCGATCATGTAGCTGGCGATAAGCTCAGGAGTGACCTGGTTCTCGCTGGCGGCCTTCTTGAGCTCGCGGTTCAGAATCTGGAGAACGAGGTTCGAGTTGTCAACAAGGCTCTCAGAGTGAGCAAGCTCGGGGTTGGCAGAGGTGGCGAAAGCGTTAGCACCGAAGGCGAAAGCGAAAAGGGCGAGGGCGAAAGAGGAGATCTTCATTGTGTGGAGTGGTTGAACAGGTAGCTGTGTGAAGAATTGAGAGCGGAAATCGGGCCTTTATATACTCTTTTTCCAGGCCCAACTAAACTCTGCTAATGGCAGTGCTAATTGGGGACAGGCACGGCTTTGAGTTAGAACCTAGAGCTTAGAGCTAATATGCGGCTGCAAACTCAATTCAAAAATAGCTCGTCTGCGCAAACCTAATTGCTAATGCATAGAGGGTTATGCTACAGCATATCAGCGTCTCTACACGCTTGAACAGCGTTTGTGGCAGCATACTGACTTGCATTAGGGTGCATATGCATGTAATTGAAAAACCCTAAACAAGCATGCACACGTCCCCATCATACAAACCAATGCAGACTTAACCAACTCCAATGAGGAAATTAAAATTAAAGCAAAGACAATTCCAATGAGAAAATTAAAACCAGTGTCAATGCCGCCAAACCTCTACCCACACACCTAGCAACCTATTGCTAGTAGTTCCTAACGCATAAACACAGGCAACCACTGCATGAAGACAGCAAGCCCAGCAGCCTTCCTCTAATTCTAATTCTAATTCGCATTGAACTGTATTCTAAATGCAGTCTGGTCACGTTACTCCAGCAACCATCAGCGTTCAGCATTCAACAATTAGCGTTCAAATTGATTAGCGTTCAAATTGAGCAGCATTCAACGTTCAACATTCAACAATCAGCAACAGTTAGCAGCATTCAGCATTCAAAATTCAGCATTGAGCAGCATTGAGCAGCATTGAGCAGCATTGAGCAGCATTGAGCAGCATTGAGCAACATTAAATCTGTTCGCAATGGGTTGCCAATATGTTGCCAAGCTAATGAACGCACACTTACATAAGCAAAACCACACGACTCACATAACCCATGTAATTAGTACTAAATTAGTACAACCAAGGTTAGGCTAACAAACAGTTTAGAGGAGGAGCGGCGCGTTACTCGATTTCTAAGCAGCGTATACATGAAATGAAAGCGCTTAAAGTAAAGCCTCTTATCCAGTCCAGCTCGGCGTTTTGCGCGCCGCTAGCGTTCTCGTCTAGAAGGTACAAATCGCATTTCGCGAAATTCAGCGAGAAGTTCGGCGCGCCGCGCCAGCTCCCCGATATAAGCGGCCATGTCAAGAACTGCCTTGCTACCGAACTCGAGAGCAAATCCTCAGACCCGAATGTCGAGAACCATTTCTCGTGGCTTTTCGAGAACCTCGATTCGAACAGCATGAACTCGCGCCTCGTTCCTACTCTTGAAACGATTCTGGCGCCGCAGAACTCGGAGCCTGAGATTCTGCGTCTTTACGACCGGAAATACTTCCAAGGACAGAGCACATTCAGCCATACTGTTTCGGTGCTCAACGATATCCGAGTATCCTCGCTCGGCGCGATCGAGCACCTCTGTGCGCGGGTCAGACGCGGCGGCACAGTCATGAACCAATGGACGCCGCTGCAGAGAGAGGAGTTCCAGCTAGTTGCTGCAAACAAGCTGTGGAAACTGAAACTCAAGAACGAGAGCGTCAGAAAACTGCATACGGAGTACACCACGCTCTGGCGGCAGCGTCTTAATATGGAGCCGCTAGTTCCGCCAGCACTGGTTGCGCGGCTCGTCAAGGCGTTAGTGGCCACGCATACTGTCAGCATGAACGAGCTGGCAAGAGACCATATAACCAACTGGCGCACGCTGACGGTGATCTGGCAGGTCTGTGGGCGGCGGTTCCCGTTCGAGCATGTCCCGAGCAGCACAGGGCGCGCGTTACAGCATATCAGCGTGAAATACGAACCGCTGACGTTCGCGTATGTTCCGCCGGTTATTCTGAACGCACACGGTCTGCTTGATTCGGCGTTGCGGGCGTTTGCACTGGACAGAGGCGACTCTGATCTGAGCCGGATCATCAATGCGTAGCAACAACCAATCAACCAACTAACCAACTAAAGCAAGCAAGCAAGCAAGCAAGCAACCAGTCATCTGAACCAACCAACTCCAATGTTGCAAACGAACCCAAACGAACCCAAACCAACACATACGCACTCAAATGGACCTATACAGTCCAAATAGGCACACAGCCACAGCTTCACACCACAGCTTCACACCGCACCGCATCGCATGCATTGCAAACACACGCATCACATATTCTCGGCTTCTTGAAGCATCAATTCGAGGTCGATATCGTCGATCTCAGACTGCAGCATTTCCTCTCGCCGGATCGTCGCTAGATCCGCCTCGGCCTGCTCGCGTTTAGCTTCTGTCTTTTCGCTGCGTTTCGTTTGCTGGAGACTCGTAAGTAGCTGCTGCCGCCTGTCTCGGACGCTGGCCAGCGCGAATTTCCGCTGAGCGTCTTTTGGCGAGGGGTGTGTAGACATCAGTATTTATTCAATGTATACCTTTTCTTCTTCTATTTTTGCAGTACTCCTTTGCACTATGTGGCTTGTTGGCCTTGTTTGCTGGCGTGGCCGCAGTGTACCTGGCGTGGCTTTGTCGACTTTGTTGTTTGTTTGTTGTTTGATGTTTCCGACCAGTACGCCCTTCGTTTCACTGTTGTCTTTGTAGAACCTGCCAGCACACCTTTCCAGCCCTCGTAGATAGCCAGATAGCCAGATAGTATAGCCACTGTACTGCTTTTATAGTGCTACGCTGTAAAGGTGTATAAGTAAGGCGGTATTTCTTGTTGTGCACAAACCCCAGCCCTGGAGAGAGTGCTCGTCGCTATGCTTTTAGCCATGCTTGCTTGTTTGCTTGCATGCTGTGCGCCCGCCGCGGCATGGTACCTGCCGATTCTGGCGCCTGTGGAGTACGCGAAAGACGAGGTCGTGCCTGTCTACGTCAACCGCCTCACTGGCGCCGGCCACAGTCTAGAGGGCGTCGACTACTACGACCCGCGCCTGCACTTCTGCGCGCCTACCTCGCAGCCGCAGAAAGTCGCAGGAAGTTTAGGCTCGGTTCTTCTTGGCGACAGGCTCTATACCTCTGTCTTCCAGGTCCGCATGCTCGAAGACATCGAGTGCCAAGTCGCGTGCGTCACGCAGATCCCAGCCTCTGACTCGCAGTTCATTAAACAGCTGATTGAAAAGGAGTTCAGGCAGCACTGGTTAGTAGACGGACTGCCTGTAGTCGGCGCTTCGCTCGAGCCGGACGGGACTCATCATTTAGAGCCCGGGTTCTTGCTAGGGTCGTTAGTCGATACTAACAACGACGAAATCAACGCTATTGAGAGCCGTGAAAACGGCCACCGTGAAGTCAAACGAGAAGAGAATTCTAGCGATAATGAGGACGCCGAAAAAGATAAAGATAAAGAGACCGAGTCTAATGACAAAGACAGTAAAGACAGTAAAGACAGTGAAACTAGTGAAACTAGTGAAAAAGAAGAAGAAAGTGACAGTGAAAAAGAAGAAGATAGTGACAATGAAGAGGAAGAAGACGATAAAGGGAGTGGGGAAGACAGAGAGTACAAAGAAGGAGCTAAAGAAGAGGCTAAACTAGACGAAGAACTAGCAACCAGCGAATCCAGCCACGAATCCAGCCACGAATCCAGCCACAAAATCGAGGTCAGCGCCGATAAAGTGGCTCTGTATAACCATTTCGAAGTAACGCTGGACTACCATGACAGAAACGGGAAGTTCCGTGTCGTTGGCGCGATCGTCGAGCCCAGTGCGCGCGCGGCAACGGCTATTGGCACTGAAGAAGGCGTAGAAGAGCCGTATAAATGCCGTGTTGAAGACCCCCTGCGGCTCTCATTAAACGCTGGCGCCGATACCCAGATCGTGACGTTCAGCTACTCAGTGCACTGGCGGCACAGCGGCGTCGCATGGGCTACTCGATGGGACCACTATTTACAGGCCCCGCGGCTCAGAGTCAACTGGTACACACTTCTGAACAGCACTGTGATTGCTGCGACGTTCAGCGCGGTTTGTGTGCTGAGCTTTATGCGGATTCTGCGCAAGGATATTAGCGCGTACAACGAGCTCAGCCTTGATGTGCACGACTTGGCGATGGAGAGCGGCTGGAAACTCGTTTCAAACGATGTGTTTAGAGCGCCTAGAAACTCTCTACTGTTTTCTGCGCTCGTAGGATCAGGGATCCAGATTTTAAGCGCCTTGGCGATCACATTGACGCTAGCAGCGATCGGTCTGGTTTCTCCGGCCAATAGAGGCTCGATCCCGACGGCTTTGCTCTTGCTTGGCGCGTTTCTTAGTGCTGCAGGCGGGTACGTCAGCGCGCGCGTTTATAAAATATGGTCTACGAGCTCTGGCGCGGCGCTGCAGTCGTCTAACTGGAAGAAGAATTTAGTAGTGACGCCTACACTTGTGCCTCTTCTTCTGTTTGCCGTTTTTATTCTGTCCGATTTGATTGTCGCTGCTCACGGCGCGTCTAACGCAGTCCCGTTCGGGTCGATTGCGATTGTAGCGCTTATTTGGGCGTGCATTAGCGCCCCGCTCTCGATTATTGCTGGTCTTGTCGGGTTCAGGAGGCAGCTGAAGTACCCTCCAACCCGCAGAGTGAACCAGATCGCGAGGTTAGAACCGCCGCGGCCGTGGTACGCTCGCACGTTGGTTATGATGGTCGTTGGAGGGTTTATTCCGTTTATCGTGTTCTCGTTTCAGCTGAAGTACGTGTTCTCGGCGATCTGGCTTGACAGAGTCTTCTTTTTGTTCGGGTTCCTTGCATTGTGTGCGGCCGGCGCCTTGGTCTTGTCGGTGATGTCGGGTTTGCTGGCTCTTTATATTTTACTGGTGAACGAGTTCCACCACTGGCAATGGCGCGTGTTCTGCGTCAGCGGCGCGTCGGCTATTTATGTGTTCGCGTACTCTGTATGGTACCTTGGTCACGTCCTCAGTCTGCAAACCGCTACTGGCGTCCTGCTCTACCTCGCCTACAGCTTCCTGATTGCAATCTGCTGTTTCCTGGCTCTTGGCGCTGCTGGCTCGATCACTGCGTACTTCATGGTCCGAGTTATCTTCGACTCGATCAAGACGGAGTAGACTTACAATCACACATTCAAACAACCAACATTCAAACATTCAACAATCAACATTCAACATTCAAACAATCAACATTCAAACAATCGAACAATCAAACAATCAAAATCGTTCACTTACAATCTTTCACCAACATTCAAACAATCGTTCGCTTACAACCGTTCGCCAATCGTTCACTAAACAACTAACCACCATAACTAAATGGAAAGACGTTCGTTCACCAAACCATCAAGCAATCGTTCACAAACCATCATCTACTAAATGAAACAAGTGACACGACAAGGCGATACGACCAATGATAGTGACACGACCAGTGAACTACCAGTGAACTACCAGTGAACGACCAGTGAACGACTAGTGAACGATTAGTGACCAAGCGAGCTGCCGGCTCTAGTTGTCTTAATGGTCTAGACAACCATGCTATAACGCATCGCTTTAAAATGAAGAGAATAAATGAAGAAACAAAATGAAGAGAGAAAATGAGCCAAATGAGCCAAATGAGCCAAATGAGCCAAATGAACCAAATGAGAAAACAAACGAAGACCTGAAATCGTTTCTAATATGTACAATTAGGAATAAACATGTTAGCGTACTCCTTTTATTAGCTGCAGTTATCTATACTGTTTATGTCTAGTTTGAACAGTGTGAAACCGGATCTATGACCGATGACGTGATGGTTCGATCTGTTTGTAATCTGAAGATAATATGGTTAAATGGTATGATTAAGTGATAACACTAGCGCGGACTTAGAAGCCGTGGTGAGTGGCTATAACTGCGCCAACGACTATTTATTAAAAGCGCAGAACTTGGGTACACTGGGTACATAGTGTACATAGTGTACATAGTGTACTCTTTATTTTTTATTTTTTATTTTTATTTTTCATTACAGAGACCCCTGTTCTCTAATTACAATTAGCTGCAATTGTCCACACATGGCTATTTGGATTGCCCTTAATTGCCCTTAATAGCGTGCATACCCGTAATCAGTTGGGATCTTTTTTTTTACGCGTGCCTATAATTATGCAACCACCACCACGCACATATTGGTTTGTGGGTACGTAAACAGCAGGTCGTTCCTTTTTCAGGGTTAGGCGGTATACTGGAAAGTGATGGATGAAGTGATAGAGAAGCTGAAACAAGGCGAACACATACCGGAGAAACTGGTCTCGTTAATATGCAACCTTGCAGAAGAGCTGCTAGTGTCAGAGGGCAATATCCAGCTCGTGCCCACGCCTGTAACCGTCTGCGGCGACATCCACGGCCAACTGCACGATCTGTTTACGCTGTTTGAGACGGGCGGCGAGTGCCCGCAGGTGCGGTACCTTTTTCTCGGCGACTTTGTAGACCGCGGCTTCTACTCGGTCGAAACTCTGCTCCTGTTGCTCACGCTGAAAGTCAGGTTCCCAGATAGAGTCTTTCTCGTACGTGGAAACCACGAAAGCAGGCAGATCTCCTCGTCGTACGGGTTCTACGACGAGTGTATACGGAAATACGGCAACGCTTCAGTCTGGCGAATGTGCTGCGAGGTGTTCGACCATCTTGCTTTGGGCGCGCTGATCGGCGGCCCAGGCGGTGTTTTCTGCGTCCATGGCGGTTTGAGCCCTGAAGCGCGGACAATCGACGAGATCAGGAAGATCGACAGGAAACAAGAGGTTCCTCACGAGGGGCCGATGTGCGATCTGCTGTGGTCAGACCCAGAAGAGGTTATAGGGCCTCCTAGGAATTCAGACTGGTCAGTGTCCACTAGAGGCGCGGGGTTTATCTTCGGAGCAAACCCAGTCGAGGAGTTTCACCAGAAAAACAACACGACACTCATCGCACGCGCCCACCAGCTGGTCAATTCAGGGTACAACGAGATGTTCAAGGGCCAGTTAGTGACGATCTGGAGCGCCCCTAACTACTGTTACCGCTGCGGAAACGACGCCGCCATTCTGTCGCTCGACGATGAAATGCGTCGCGAATATAAAGTCTTTAAAGCGTCCGAACAAACGAACGCGCACGCGGCTGAAACACGCGGACCCGTTCCCGATTATTTCCTGTAGATCCCAGGGAGTTTTATTTGGTTTGTACGTGGACATTACTACAAAGAAAAGAAAAGAATCTAATATACATTGGTCCCACCCTCGGCTGTTCATTTTATGCGGATCTACATTGACGCACCACTGTGGGTCGGGCAAGGGTAGCGACCAGAAGCTCGAGGCACATACGTTAGGGTTTACACCATCACAGCATTATACCATCACGGCACCATCACGGCATCACGGCACCATCACGGCACCATCACACAGCAGCATTTTACAACTGTGCACCATCACGGCATCACGGCACCATTTTATTACAGTATCGCGCATTGCAATTACGCATTAGAGCTACGCATTAGAGTCACGCATTGCAGTACGTGATTGCAGCATCATTACTCATCGTCCCCCAGATCCTCGGTCGGCAACCCTCGGCAACCCTCGGCCTGTTAATGACTACTTAGATTCTGCTGCACGAGGCGCACCCCCACATGGTTGATTGTTAAGCACGTTACTTTTACTCCGCATCACATCAGGCTATTAATAATAAGATAGCGCACTTACATGCTTACACACTCGCGTGTGTCAGCGATTCATTACCCATTTGGGCCAAACGATGAAGTACTGCGAGAGGCCCGAGCTTGACAACCTCAGCAATCAATTGACACAGAAGGTGGCCGACATTGAGGTCGCCACATCCATAGAACTCTACACAACAAAGCCTGCAAGCAGCGACAAGCGTTTAATACGCGCACTGGACCAGCAAGTCGCGGATGCCGGGTATGTCATTGATAACCCGCTTTCGTTCTCCACCGAGCCGCACCTGCTCTCTCCTCCAGCCAGTGTAGGCGACAGGTCAAAAATGCGCCATTCCAATGGAAAAAGACGCGCTTTTTCGTCGCCTGCAGGTGCAGGGACCCCGTTTGGACCGCTTGCTGACGTCGGCAACATGAAGCAGTATGCTTACCTGATAGCCGTGCTCAACGCGAACGATCCCGACAGGGATTTCAGTGGACTCCAGCCAACGAGTTTCCGTCGAAGGCTCGGCGATCCACTGGCTGCATTGAACCAGGCATTGGCCGATCTCGGTCTGCAGGTTCCTCCCCAAGCATGGCCGGTTCTTACCGAGGAAATAACCCCGAGCGAGTGCAAGGTGTACTCTTTGGATCTGCCACAACAGTACATCCAAGACGACGACACCGGCATATTCGCGTCTCAGATGTTCTTCTTTTTCAACAAACGCAGGAAACGCGTTCTGTTTGTACAGCTTGTCTCGCGCTCGGCTCGTGTGACCAACGACGAGTTCGGCGATCCGATGACTGCAGTCACGGGAGAACTCGAGTTTTGATATTAAAAGAAAAAGAAGAAAGAAACGCTTTCTCTTCACGTCTAGTTTATTCCTCTTGTTGATACCCTGCCGCCTGGATAGTGCACTAATTTTGTAATCGTATGCATACACTTGCCTTAATCCGGCTATTCCTAGAACAGCATGCACCCCGCATCTTACCCGCATCTTACCCGCATCTTACACAGGTTACCCGAGTACGTGTTTTCCCACACATGTCTCTTATTGAAGACAGCTCAGGTCGGTTTTGCATTAACGGAAGAGGGTGGAAAGAAGATAAGAAATCAGCCAAAAAAGGGAGAAGTGGATTGGAATGGACGATGGAGTAGAAAGACACAAGTCCTTAAACCGGGAGGAGAAAAAAAAGCATGCTAATTATAGCGTCCTAGTTTATTTCATGTAATAGCACATAGCATACACCTTAATTGCATTTCCATATGTAGCACAGACGCTTTTTCCATATTCTGAGTCCGGGTAGAATCGGGTTATAATTGGAACTGTTTATATGCAATATAATATGCACGCCACAACAACCCAGATATGCACCCGCGACGCGTTGGGTATATGCACGCCACACGATCGACAGATGCATCTCCACTCCACAGATCCGCTGTTTACTTCTAATGCAGCGCTAGATAAGCAGACCAGAGCATGCAAATTAAATACTGTTATTTAGGGCACAAAGCGTAAGGCACAAAGCGTAAGGCATAAGAAAATATTCGTGAACTGCATACATGTCTATAATTGCGAAAAATCACAAGTAAACAGCGAACTGTCTGCGCAACTGCCGCTGGACCTGGGTTTTCTGTGCGCCCACAAACGTTTCCACTGCTGCTCTGATTGCGCGCGTCACGTCTTGAGGAATGACCTGCTGGCTGAGCCGCATACGCGCAAACGCCTGCGACAGTCGCACAATTGACTCTAAATGACGGACGGTAACAGGAACCGCGCCCGTCGCTAATGAAACCGCACGCAGGTCCTGGTACAGCTGGGTGATTCTGGCTAACTGGTTAGCGTTTGTCAACCGCGGGAAGATCTGCGCCCTGGCGATATAAATAATATTACGCAGCACACGTTGACTGATGGGTCCAGTAGGTGCCGTGCTCGGGACTGTAGAGCTCTCTTCGCCGTTAGCGCCTATTTCGCCGGCAGCTGGGTCTCCTTCAAAAACGTCGCGTACAGAGACGGCGGTTGCATGGGCAGTGTCATGACTGCCAACTACGAACCGCGCTAACTCCTCGTCGCGTTCCGGATTAACGATGTCGCGCACTACACAAAGAACATCGAACCGGGAAAGAATGGGTTCAGTGAGGTCGACGTTCTGCGAAAGCGTTAGACTCGCATTATACCGGCCTCCGAACGGGTTCGCGGCTGCAATAACGGCGCATCTCGCTTGTAAACTGGCGACAATACCCGCTTTGGAAATACTGATAGTCTGCTGTTCCATGGCTTCATGGATACTGGTACGATCGGTGTCCGTCATTTTATCGAACTCATCAATCAAGCAGATCCCTTTATCAGCAAGCACCAACGCACCTCCTTCTAACGTCCATTCTCTAGTAACCGCGTCTCGACGCACACTCGCGGTCAAACCAACAGCCGAGGCACCCTGTCCAGTAGCGAAAACGGCTCTTCGTGCTGTTTTCTCAGCGTATTTCAGCAGCTGCGATTTCGCAGTACCGGGATCACCCAGCAGCAGTACATTAATGTCACCTCTAGTGACGGTTTTACCGCTTTCTTGAGCAACACCGCCGAACAACGCGGCCGCAATTGCGGTTTTAGCGTCAGTATGCCCGAAAATCGACGGCGCAATCGACGCTACAATATCGTCGACGATTTTGTCGCCTGCTTGCCTGACTACGAGTTTGGCCTCGGCCTCTTCGGCTTCAGACAGAATAGAGTCCGAGCTTCCGCCGTGCGTGCGCACGTAATTAGCTTCCAGCAGCGTCCTGAACACCGGGAACCCGTTACGCGCATTAAGCAGACCGTCGTAAGCCGTGCGGTAGATCCCAGTTATATCCACATCGTCTCCTGGTTTAGCCACATCGACTAGATCCCAAAGAAGCACTACATCGCGCTGTCGCGGCAACCGACCAGCAGGCACAGACCCTGGTCTCTCCTGTATAGTTATCCTTTGGTAGTTTCTGTAAACGGTTTTCTCGCTGTTCAAGGTGAACGGGCCTCGGCTCTGGCATGCATGGCAGAAACTAGGGTGGATTTCGGTGTTGGAGTCCTGGACATACGGGCCGAGGATCTGCCCGCATTTCCTGCAGTCGAATTTAAGGTATTTCAGTTGCGGCAAGACGCCGGTTCGGCGGGTGACAACGCCAGAGACTCGGACTAGTGTGTTTGTATGCTGTTCTCGTAGTTCTCGTAGCCCAAGCAACACAGGGAGCCCTTCTACACGCACGTGTACCTCGCTGTGGATCTGTGCGTACATGGGGTAGACTAACTCGACCGCCTGCATGGCCACAACATCCAGAATCCGCAAGATCTCAGTAGGCGCGCTCACTAAAAACGAAGCCAGCACAGCGCGCGATTTCGCAAGGTGCGAGTAGTCGATAACAAGGCTCTCGGCATTGACCTCACCAAGGCTCGTGATTCTAGCTCCGTAGACACTACGGCCGTCCTGGTCAGTGTACTCGACTAAAAAGCTCTTAAACTCGGCGGCAATCGTCGCACTGACGCCTCGCTGGTTGACCCACTCGGCAATGCTGTCGGTTTTGACGTCGGCGAGCTCGTCGAGCGACATTTTCCCGCCCTCAGTCGGGTCTAAAGCCGTACGCCGCCGCCGTTGCAGGGGGATGCCGAGCCCGGTGAGCTGGCTGTCGGGATTAGACTGCGCGTTGTTCCGGTTATTATACGCATCGCTGTCGTGATCGCTCGACCGCAGCTCGTTGCTCAAATCGTCTAAAAACCGACCGGTGCTTGCAGTCTGTGTCCGGCTCGATTGAGACCGCATACGCGCGTCAATAAGCGCGTCGACCGCTCGCCGGCTGCCGGTATCCAGTTCGTCTACTTCAGCGTCGTCAATTTGACTGCTGGCCAGGTTATACTGGTCCTGCATCGGATCGGCAGCATAGTCCGCATGCAGACCGTCTCCGAACAAATCCTCACCGTCTGAGCCAGAACCCAGTCCTAGATCGTCTCCACTAGCATCGTTTTCAGGCTCGAGTTCAGCAACCTCTTCAATATCGTCTTCTCCGTCTCCAAGCTCCGAGGCAGACGAGGGAGGGAAAGGAGGCGACCCTGGAAGAGGCGACGATGGCAAAGACAATCCACGCGTGAATTCTTCGTCATCGCTGGCCTCGACTTCGCGCGCTCCACGCTTGCGGGGGCTTTCGCGGGACATTTTCTTTCTTGTTTCGGTCTTGTTATTGGTTTACCCATACCCTGTGTTTTCAGGCATTTGTGCAGGATCGAGGGTTGATGTAAGGGCAGGCATGCGGACGAATTGTGGGTCAGGAGTCCATGGTATTCGATAAACCGCTATTCGATAAACCGCTTGAACTCATTAAAAGCTGGATTTTAGAAGGCGGGGCGTGGCGTGAGAAAATAAGCTGAGCTTGTCGTTCAGGTTTGGAATTAAGTCTAAACAACGCAATTCGCGCGTCTAAACTCTGGCCCCAGTCAAGACCCATTGCAGGACAATGACCGGCGATTCCCGACTCGAAAAGAGACCGCTGGACATTGTGTCTGTAGATATCCTGTGTCTGCTGAGAAAAAGACTGTGAAGGGGACTGCGACAGGGACTGCGAAGGGGACTGTGACAGATTCTGCGATAGATTCTGCGAGATAGATTGTGACAAAGGCTGTGATAGATTCTGCGACAAAGACTGTGACAGGCTTTGAGATAGAGTTTGATATTGTTCGTCATTATCCTGAACCGATATATCGGCAAGACCCTTGTTCCCATAAGCCATTTTAAAAGCACTTAGTGTATTCATTGACCCGCTAGTCAAACCCTTAGTATTGAAATCACTAGTCAATGAACGCACCTGGTTAATAACGAGAATCGCAGCATCAGACTCGGCTGCAAACGCGCGCAGACCGAGTTCATGAATTTCGTTAGTATTGCGGCCTCCTAATGCAAACACAGCGGCTATAGAGTCAATAATAACTAGCGTAGGATGCATTTTCAGCGTTTTATGCAGCGCCACACGCATCTCGCCAATTGAGCGCGCAGTCGCGAAATGAATAGCGTGCCATCGCGGTTTGACGCCGCTGGAATCGGCGATAGTATGCATTCGGCGCGCTACAACATCACAAGTATCCTCGCAGGCTAGATAGACGCAGTTCCCGGTTAGTGAAGCCTGCAGTGCAGCCTGGCAAGCGATACACGTTTTTCCAGCGCCTGCAGGGCCATACACTTCAGTGATCTCAGATTGCGCCAAACCGCCGCCGCAAAGCGCGTCCAAAGAACTGATTCCTGTTCCAACGAACCGGGGAAGCGTTAATGGCACTGCCGTCAATGCCACACTACTAAGGCGCCGATCGAGCTGGCGTTTTCTTTCAGCCGCGTTCTGATTCGGTTGTTTGCTAATGGTTTCACATGCGAGTTGCCATGTTTCTACTGGATCCTGTTCCATATAGTGTGAATTTCAATGCACTTAATTTGTGGTTTTCAAGGGATAGGGCACGCAAACAACGAACGCGTCCTCTTAATTTGTGGTCTTGATTAGTACTGAGTAGAGTTAATTCTATGATCAAGAAACTAATCCAATTTGGTTTGACCAGAGCAAAGAGTGTAGTATCGTGCGTAGACGTACTCTGCCGTTGTAAATATTATAGACTTGTTTAGATTTGTTGAACTAGTTTCGCAATATCCACTGGAAATGTAACTATTCCTGTTGGTTACCGAATAACCAATAATCAACCTCTTATATCGTTCATAGATCGCGGGTTCAATTAGCAAGTTCATTAATTCATCTAGCTCGTTTAATTTATTGAAATAAACCTGCCGCGAGAAACTAATTATGTAACATGGACGTCGTTGACGCGCGGGACGTAGTCGCGACTCAGGAAGCGCTAGAGCGTGCTGCTCGACGCGTGTTCCCGTACGATCCGCAGGCATGTACGCTATATATGGACGTAGCGCCAAGGCAATTACTGTATGCGTGCATGACATGCGCGCCTGCCAATTCCCTGTGCTATGCCTGTGCGTTGCGGTGCCACGGCTCGCATACTTTAGTCGCGCTCGACAGCAAACGGGAGTTCAAATGCGACTGCGGCACTGCACGGCTGTCAATTCCGTGTCAACTGCGGCATACTACCGGCGACGAGTGGCCTAATGCGCATCTGAAGTACTGTGACAACTTTCTAGGGAAGTTCTGTTCGTGTAAAGAGAAAACCACCGATCCGTCGTACGGAAGCGGGTCGATGGTTCAATGCCTTATTGGGTCGCGGTGTGGAGAAGACTGGTTCCATGCGCGGTGTATAGCTGGCATTTCCTGGGAGGAAGAGCAGTTGCGGGAGGGTGAAGAACCAATCGAAGAACAGGATGAGATGGATGAGATAGATGAACAGGATGAACAGGATGAACAGGATGAGATGGATAACGAACAAGACAACGAACAAGACACTAAGACTAGTGAAATGGAGACTGATGAGATTAGCGTGGAGTATGTAGACGATTCCGAGCAGGACACTGACACGTTTGCGCTGTTTCCTGAACTTCCTAAACTGTTTGGAGCAGTTATATGCCCCGACTGTATTCAAGACGTAGCACAAATCAAAGGCAGCAGCGTCGAGCAAGACTTTGTTAACGGGTTCACTTTTCTGAAACGCGATTACTGGCGTTTCTTTCATACCGAGCCCAGCTTGCGGCCGTTAGTGACCAGGTTCCCGTTTTTAGGAGAGGTTGAGGAAACGTATACACCGAATGTAGACACTGCCCCGTCATCGCTGCTCGAGGCAGGAGAAGCGGCATTAATGGACTTGCCACGAGACGCGGTTCTAGACGGACTCAGTAAATTCAAGGTCATGGAGTCCGAGCTTGTGGATTTCCTTACTGCAATTGCAAAGGAAGGACGAGCAGTCACAACTGAGGACGTTACTGCGTTCTTCAGCAGCAGAAAGACATGATACTGTGTCCACTTTGTCTACTTTGTCTTCAAGGCATTGCCTCATTGATATCATTGTGGATCGTATACCCGTATTCGAAACCAGCCTTCCTTAAACCTCTTATCATTAATTACGACCGTCGATCAGAGAACGCAGAACAGCTAGCCACCAGCCGATCATAGAATCACCTAAAATGTTTCAGATATGTCTATTTAAGGCATTCATGTGCGCTAAATGTATTCACAGCATGAATCGCAAAGTATGGTGGGCGGCTTCAGGACCGATGCACGGCATCTATCGCACAGCTGAAGGCGCGACTCAGCAATTACACCAGTTCAATAAACCCCAAACCAAACCAATTGCTGCTCTTAACTGTGAAACCGCTGTTGAACAACTGATTCTGGCTAATAAAATCCCAGAAGATGCAGAACGTATTTACACTGACGGCAGTTTCCAGTCAGGAGTCGGCGCTTGGGCCGTTTATAACGAGACTACTCAGAAGGTGGCCACCGGCTCGTTTCAATGCAGATCCAGCACAGAAGCCGAGATCCAGGCATTGGTAATGGCATTGAAAAGCATTGAACAACGCCGAAAACAGTCGTTTATTATTTTCACTGATGAAAGGAGCTGCTGTTCACGTGCATGGCATCTTCTCGCTTCTGAAAACATGAAACTGAAAGCCCAAAAGAAGATCAGTTCTTTAGAGAACCTCGAAACTGCAATTGAGAAACTCAAGTCTACAATGAGCCTCTACTTTGTGCTCGTTCCGTCTATGGGTATCATTGGAAACCGCATGGCAGACATGATCGCTTATAATACCTGGACTGCACACAGCAAAGTTATACAGGCACAGAATTCAGTTGAGGGAATGAAGAAAGCTACTGCAAAGGCTACTGCAAAGGCTACTACAAAGGCTACTACAAAGGCCAAGCCAAAGACTACTATTCAGTCACCCGCGGAGATCTTGCAGAGTTTCAGTCTCTTCCAGCATATGCTTTTACAATAATCATACTATACAGCTTACAATTTCTATTGCTAGTAAATTGCTAGTGAATTGCTAGTAAATACTGTGTTGGGCGGTTTATATACCTAATTAACCACGCAAAGGCTAGGGCCGCCAGATCTGCAATCCCTGGCGAATAGGGTCTTTAGGGGTCTTTAGGCACCTTAGGGTGGCCCATGTCAATGGTCTATAGGAATGCACTCATGGCACTGAAAGCCGTTTAAACAGGCCATTGCCGTTAATATTATAAACAGTATTGATTTGTGAAAAAAATTGATCATATGTAAACATAAATGGATCATCCAAACCGAATGTTTTTTCCCAAAACACCTGCGATCTGCGTCTTTGCCGATAACACGAGCGAACCCTAAATACAAATCAAGAAGCGAGAGTTAAACGGAAATAGACCGAATACATGTATAAAAAAACCAGACTTTACAACGCGATTTCGAAGTACAGAGTACCCAGCCCCCCCTGTTAACGAGATCACCGCCGTGTCTTAATACACCTAACGGTCTTCAGCGTCTAAGGTGCGCAGATCAGGTCACCAGGGGTGTGAACTGGTCACATGGAGCCAGCCACGTGTGTGTCGCACGTGCAGCAGCCAGCCAGGAAGGCTTTAAAACAAGATCTATTTCTCTCTTTTCAGGTAGTTGGGGGATTAGACTGTCGTTACTACAAAACATATTAAATAAAGACTGCTATTGTGGCACCAGCTGCACGGGGCGGCGGCTGGCATATGTGTAAGTGGTATATGGACGCGGCTGTATAAGCCGAAACATGCCCAATTTTACACGTCTCAAAGACGTGCGCTGAATGGGGTAACCGGAACTACTTAGTAGTGACCAGTGCTGAAGTTGTAGTTGGAACCGGGTCCGAAGTCGGGCTTGCCACCAAGGGAGCCGTAGACGTCACCGACGTAGTTCTCGGCAGCGGTACCGTTAAGGTAAACCTCGTCCCAGTTGTAGACGATATCCTTGATGATGGAGACAACAGCGGTGTAGACGTTGTCGCTAGCAAGGAGAGTAGCATCAGTGCGGTTGCTAGTGGCGAAAGAGACGGACTGGTTGGCCATGGTCACAGGAGCACGAGTGTAACGGGCACCACCGCGGATAAGAGCCCAACGGTTGTAATCGGTAAGACCGAAAGCGGCACCACGGACAGCGGCCTCAAGGACAGCAGAGTCCTCCTTAGAGGTAATGACGAAGTTACCAGTGCCGTTAGTGAAGATGCTAGTGATGTTGCTAATGGCGTTGGTGAGAACGTTACCAGAGAAGGCAACGTTGCTGGTGGCAGAGTCACCGAGGATGACGTTAGTGTGGTTAAGAGCAGCGCTAACGTTGGTGAGGTAGGTAGGACCAGTGATGTTGGAGATGGCGAAGATGGTGCTGTTCAGCTCAAGAGAACCGTTGGAGGTGCTGTTGAATCTGGAGTAGACAGTGCGACGTCTGCTGCCACCACGGACACCAGAGTTGTTGAAAGAGGAGGTGTTGAAAGAAGTGGTGTTGAGAACAGTAGTGTTGCCAGTAAGGTTGTAAAGCTGGTTGGTAGCGTTGGCGCTGACAGAGGTGTTAAGAGTAACGTTGTTCAGGACCTGGTAGAAACGCTGACGAAGGGCATCGTTAACCTCGAAGACCTCAGTACCAACCCAGTTCTTGGGGAGCTCGTTGGTCTTGTTGGCACCGTAGCTGTAAAGGCCAGTGGTCCAGTTAGTGGGGATCTCGACATCGGAGATCTCGTTCTGGAGATCGACGCTGACAGTGTACTTAGAAAGAACAACAGAGCCGAGAGGACCGACAGAGGGGTCGATGTCACCAGTACCGGCGACGATGAAGTAGGTGTCGGTGAAGTTGAACTTGGGACTGACAAGAAGGGCAGAGAGAGAGGCAGCAGCATTGATCTCGTTCTCGCCAGCGACAACGTTACAAATAGAGTAGCTCTTATCACAGTAGACGTAAGGGTACAGAGGAGAAAGACCAGGGACAAGGACAGGGGACTCAAGGGCGATAGGGGATTTCTCGTTGACGTACTCGTTGACAATCTCGTTGAAGCCGACAACAACGACACGGGGGGACTTGGCATCCTCATCGTTGCTAACGTCGTACTCGACGTCGGCGCTAGCGTACTTGTTGGAAGCAAGACCGAAGTTCTTCACGGGGACGTGAGCAGCAGCGCTGCTAAGGAGCAGAAGGACAGAACCGAACAACATTATTATTCTTTAGAAAGGTGTTGGCAAATATTAGGTGGAGTTTTGCGGTACAGATCTAGTCTAAATCGGAAAGGCGTGGCATTTGCGGCATCTATATACTAAATGCCTGTTGACCCTCATGTAGGGTAAAGTTTCTTTTGCTCTTTCTTCTGCTGCATGCCGGTTGCATATGCATATGCATTCCATGAGAAATTTGTCATGTTTCTGCACTCTATGAATAATATATGCACCATCTAGACAAATTTATCACTAATATGTACTCTGTTTTATCGGCCAAATGTTATGAACAGTGAGACCAATCCTGTGCCGCCTTGTTTGTATGTACTGTAGTCATCATTTGTAAACACGATAAATGTTGTAGTTAGGTGCGAATAAGGTCTAAATGACTTCACGAATTATTTTTATTTAGTATATCGATATGATTCGAGATATAAGCGACTACCCCACATCGTTGCTCCATCGATGGCAATTACAATTTTAAATCTGTCGGAATCTTTAAAAGTGCTCTCCGAAAGGTACCCTACGGCCCAGGATTTATTACATAAGTGCATCGTCTAGTATGTTTATTTTTCTTAGTTGGGAATACTCTCAACGATGGTATTTAGTGGAACACTGTCAGCCTGTGGTGTATCCCGGGAAAGAGAAGAGCAAGAATTGCACCAGAATGGGCGGGCATTATTTTTAGAGAAAGATTCCGTTTGTAATTTTTATATTGAGTGATTGCATTATTTAGATACGCACATTATTTTTCAGAGTTTTGTTGTTTCGGGTCTCGTTTTCTAACAGTGTCGGATTGGGACGCTGTTGCTGTTTTTTACCGCTCTTTTCCTATTACGTATATGTCTTATAATCACAAGATAATAACAATGGTGGATAGTCACGTGATAGATGATCGTAACATCGCGGCATGTAGATTTATGCCTGTGTTCTATATATGGAATGCACTTAATTCAGAACATTTACCTGCAGATGAAATTACTATTGAGGAACCACACTTTCTTTATCTTGTTTCTTTCAATTGGTCTTAATGAATAAAGCTCATATTATGTATCTATTTTCCTTTTGATCCCCATGCTAACGGTAACCGATTTACGATGGACAATGGTGCGGGGCTGAGGCCGGAAAAGCACGTCCACTGACGACTTGCGTTCCATGCTTATGTAAGTATGGTATGCCGGTTTTTGAGCGCTCTAACCGGTCTCAACTTGGTTGAACATGTGAGTTGATTAAATACGAGAGTAATTTCCCAACACACTTGAAGCCTCATTGGGAATTGTATTTACGAAAACACTATTTACAGCAGTAGGGTAATTTGAGTGTTGTATATATTTATGATTATTTGCTGAAAATTCTCTTATAATTACTTCGCTTTGGGAATGCCGTCACCCTAAGAATGTCATACTGGTTCACTGCATATGCTGCAGCACTCCGCAGAACTGACGAGAAGTTAAACATAGATACTGTTCATGCACCCAAAAACGAAACATACCAGAGAGAAACTAAGCTATACCCACACATAAGCACCCGTTACTTAAAACTGATGTGCAAGGTACTTTAAGCAAGCAAGTTAGTTAGCAAAGAATGACCCGTATTAATCCGTACCGTTGGTAACCACTCTGAAGAAATACCGCTGCAACCCTAATTGAGCCATTGTCACGCACTGATTGTTTTCTTTGTCAACGATGGATTGACTAATTTACTTGCTATTAAATGAGAGGCTCACCATGTAATCGATTTCTGTTAAGACGCTAGCTATTATTGCTCGTAGTCCTTTTTTTCACACTGCTTCCAGAACTCTATGACTTCTGTGAACCACTCGTTCATAAAAAAAATTGCGCAATTGGAGCTAAAAACAAACCCTTGTGATGCATAGTTTGTTTATTGTTGTTTAGGAGTCATCAATTCCTCTTTCGGTTTTTCAAAACAATTTATACATATGCACGCGCAACCTCTTTACTTCCAGGCGTGAAGCCTTTATATATTAACGATTTATCTAGCTTAGTTTCTCTAGGATTTAAAGAACAGGTTAATTGAAACTAAGGATTTGTTTCTTCATACTAGAATTTCATTGAGGTCAAACCGTTGGTCCGGTTCTCTATTACTATCATCACATCCATACGTCCTAATATTATTCTATGTTCTGCAAAGTTTAATCTATCCTTTTGTGGGGCAAGAAACTTGATTGTTTGATTTGGTAATCGGACGATTTGATCCGAAAATTGACCGAAGTTGCATTTTGGACGGTCAAGCTTATACTCAGACTAACCGTATACTGGTCCCTAGTCTTCGTGACCTTTTAGCACCTCGATGCTGCCCCAATCATTGTTACTGGCATCGGAGAACGTTCCTCTCTACATAAACTTTGCTACTAGAAAACGAGTTTTGTTAACTTATAAGCAATTGCACCGCAATTTGAATTTATGGAAAGATGATTTCACCCGTAAAGAATTGAAATTTCTTTTACAACAAGAATTCGCGGCTTTCAAATACGTCACTCAGCCAGAACGGATTTCGGCTTTGTTAGACTATGCGGAAAAGAGGGAGTTCCATTGGATCAACACATTGTTTATGGCTCAGCATGAATCAATGGAGGCATTAATGACCCGCGCTTTTACGTCATATAAAGTAAAGGAACCACCGCTTAAGCGATTAATGCACGCCATGCCTCCGCAATGTAATCACGGCTCGTTGGTTTACCAAGCGAACAACGCCATGGTTCCAAAAGTCATGACGTTTGACGAACACATAGAGATTACAAAAAGGATATCGAAGTTGCCATTGCCGAAAATTGAGGACAGATTCTGGCTTTTGTTTGAAATTCTACGTCGCAATAGAATACACGAGGGACAAAATAGGAGAAAACTCAAGATTGAGCTCCAAGACCTTTCATGCTCCTATCTTAATACTCTGGGTGAGCCTTTAGCACTCTGTCGACAAAAAAACGCGTTGAAAAAGTTCTACAGCCGGATTATCCATGACAGTCCAAAACCAGTGCATATGGACGTCATCAAACACATAGAAGGTTCAATACACAATCGGTGTTTTCCAAGGAACTATAGGAGAACGGTCAAGCTTATAGGACTTTCGTTATTCTCACTGGATGAGAGCAGCGGTGCCATTGTCAGGCCCAGTATAATATGATGCGTTTGGGGTTTACACCAGATGCACCAGATCATCAAGACCAGTTTTGAAAGAGCCTGTATATTCAGAGTGTCACCAGACTATCAATTAGCTGGTACACTATTTTTGGTTGTTGTTCTATTTTTGGCCTGAAATCAAATGTGATTTTTGTGGAGTCTTTTGTGGCATATGTAGGGTTAGGCCCAGAGTCTGATTGTTTACGGGCGCGCGAATATTGTGTCATCATCATAATCATAAAAGACGCACCGATTAATTGGTTGCACTGCATAATGTTCTCCCAGTACCTCAATTCGATGAATATCACATCGAAACCATTAAACGAATTGAGCTGTGCCATTGATGAAAAGCCTAGAAGTCTTTGTCACGGAAGTGGTACTCTAGAGGATGCTAATAATGCCGCCTCCCGCAAAAGAACTGCCCGAGATGCTTTTGAAGACCACAATGGACAGTCCAAAGGGGTCAGTAAAAAGAAAGTCACGTTCACCTCCCCTGTAGTTTCTTCCATCAAACCAATTTCACCAATTTCGCCCATTTCACCAATTGCGACCACTAAGTCATTAGAAACTTCAATTAAGCTACGCGCTACTCCAGTGGGCTTGCCAGTTGCTCCAATTCCAGCTGTTTCACCACTTGAGCTTCTTGGAGCACTAAACTCGCCGATTGACATGTGTGCTGCTAAAGTGGCTGGGATTTTCCAGACATTGTGTGGTGCAAAATTTGAGGCAGGAAAGAAGTCCCTAGAAAAGTTACTGCTGGTAGCGCATGATGAAAACCGGTCTAAGGAAGCCCGTAAATTGGCAAGAAAACGGTTCAGGAGTAAGAAAGAGAGTGTGGAGTTATTAAAAAAGCTGGTTTGCAAGTACGGTGCTGCTATTGACCGTGACACTCTGTTTGATGTAACAGTTATCCCAGTTAACAAGGCCGGCGTCTACAAGGAAAAAGAGATGATCATGGAAAGACTCGGCCTGGCACAAGGAATACTCAAGATAATTGACTATACGTGTAGCATATCGCCTGAAGCTGCAAAACTACTCAACCGCAAAAGACATTTTTATAATAAGCGTATCCAGTTTTACCAGAAACAGCTGAGTGACGTCACGTCTAATAATGAAAGCAAGCCGTGAGATTACAGGCAGAATATACAAGTCAATTGATTGAAAACAAAGGCACGATAATGAATATGAAAATAAGCTGACCTGGCAACTGACCTGACAACTGATTCGTGAGTTGGCTAATTGGAAAGACCTACGTGACACAGTCAATGATCGGAATTGACAGCAGGTGGTAATATAATACATGAAAAGATATGCGCAATGCAAGATGATGTTAACAACCTTTTTAACATACCACACACAAATTTGGCTGAGCCTCTAGGAACCTGATTGCATAGGGCTTTCAGCAATATTGTAGTGTAGCGACTAGTAATGGCCACCAAATGGCCACCAAATGGCCACCAAATGACCTCTTATCTAGTTATGGCGTACAGTATTTTCCAAGTAACTACAACACGTCAAGAACATCTGAGAAGACCACACGAAATTGAATTGCCTTACGTGCAGGATTATATTCTCAGCACGAAGCTTTAATTCAAGACAGACGACTCTCTTTTTCACGCATGCACGATACATTTGAATGATTGTTTTAGACTCATTTAGACTCATTTAGACTCAATTGGCTAGGATTCTGAACAAATCAGTCTTTCGCACAACCTTCCAATTTCTATATTTTACTTGAGGAACAAAAATAGAAGAAAAATGTCAATTTTCACGTTTTTGGACTCCGAAAGTCATATAAAGACGGTATTCATTGGCTGCGGTAATTGGCGTTTTGTGGTCGTGGTTAAGGGCTGGGTCTAGGGCTGAAGTGACGCGTCTAATTAACGAGTTGATCCAGTTAATTACCAGTGTAAACCCAGGAAATGAAGTACACAATTGAGCCTGCTATCTATGCGAAGTCTGCATGCGTCTACATTGCCGCAGATGGTGATATGCATTTTACAGAGGCGTCGGATCCTGCCTGCGGAAGGTCGCAGCTAGTTTTGAATGTCTACATTACCGTAAACGATCAGGAACCAGAGTTTGAGTTCACAGAGAATCTCATGCGAAGCTTCACGTTGGGTAAATTCTACAGCAGCTGGACTGACTGTATCCATCAGCAACTGGAGGATGGTTTCAGCGTTGTGTTCTTTGATCTAGAGGACCACGAAGGGAAATCGGAAAATGACGCACTAAGCCAAATCGAGTCTATAGATATAAGAATCAATGTCACCTGTACTGTTGATTTCACTACTGAAATGTTCAATGAAGTCCTGCTGTTATGCGATTACGCCTTCTCCGTGGTCTACGAATCGTTTGCTACAATTGCACCGGTTATTTTCACCCCGAAACGAAGAGCTGTTCTTCAATTGAAGTCTTTGTTTGCACCCATTCAACGGTCTTTAGAAGTGACTGGAAAGGAAAGAGAAATCCAGGCCATTGTTGAACGGTACATTTCTACCATAGGGGAAGAAAATAAGGAATTCTCGACAGCCTCTTGTTCAAAAAATACTAAGACGTGGCTAGACGAGGGTTCTTATTTTAAGTCTGTAGAATACAAAGCGCGAAGACTCATCGTTCTAGACAAAAACGATGACGACGCTATCCACTTCACCTGCCTTCCGAGTTCAACCATTGGCGAAATCGAAAAGGGAAGCTATTCGTCTGACGAAGCTACATTATAAGTAGTCTCATTATTGTACATATATACATATACCTGTACATATACCTGTACATGCATCTACACCAAGTGTCTTTACGAATAAATCATGCGAAGGAACTGTGCCTAAGCGAAGAAACTATAGTGAACCCGTTCTGTAAACGTTGACTGTAATAACTGTAACTGACCACTAAACTTGTTAACAGTTACTTGTGGCATATAATACTAATGACACACGGTCCAACGAGTTCTCGAACTCAACGCACGCAGTTGAAACGTGGTCTTTCAGAACAATCAGATCTATGTAATTAGTAATAGGCGCATAAATTCGTATCGAGACATCATTAAGCGCAAACCGCAGAGTGCTTACGGCGACAGCTGCAATAGTCATAACCATGGTGAAAACAACGCCATACCCAGCTAATTGAACAATTTTCTGTTCAGCTGGTATATCATCCGTGTAGGCGCATATCTAGGTAGTTCAATATGTATATAGTTCAGTATAGCAAATACGGAGATCCGACAATGTGAGCAATGTAATTACTGCTAAACTGCGGTTGATGACATAAAAAGCGGGGTCAGTACCTTAATGGAAAACCATACAAATGTATGGAAGGGTAGCAATGCGTTGACTTTTGGTCCTTGGAAAAATATCGAAATACCCTCACAGTTAGGCCGATGCCAGAAAATAGGCTTAAAAACGGAACCGGTTAGTAAAAAAGTAATAATGCATGTGAGATCTGTATATATAAATAGAGCAATGACCTGGTTGATGGTCACGAACAGCTTCTGAAGCATTTGTATACATTATGACACAAGAAAAGAACGTAGGCATTTATACCAACCCTGAGCACGATCTCTATGTTGAGGAGAGCGCAGCCCCTAAGAGCCCGGGACCTGGTGAGGTCACTGTGAAGATCATCGCATGTGGTATTTGTGGCAGTGATGTCCACTTCCAAGTCGATGGTTCGAGTGGTCTCAACCACATCAAAGAACCTCTCATTCTTGGTCACGAGGCCTCGGGAATTATCGTAAATGTAGGCCCCGATGTCAAAGACCACAAAGTCGGAGACCGTGTTTCCCTTGAGCCTGGTGTTCCTTGCGGCGTTTGCGAGCTCTGCACTTCGGGCCACTACAACGGCTGCCCCAAACTCGAATTCAAGAGTTGCCCTGGGTACCCTGGTCTGCTCCAGAAATACGTTAACCACCCCTCTCGCATGTGTTACAACCTCGGAAAACTGAGTTTCGAGGAGGGTGCTCTCTTAGAGCCCTTGTCTGTGGCCCTCTCTGGTGTCAGAAACTCTGGCCTTAGAGTCGGCGATCCGACTATCATTAGCGGTGCCGGACCTATCGGTATTCTGAGTGCACTTGTCGCGAAAGCTTCTGGTGCATCTCCGCTCGTGATTGTTGATATCAACCCTGCTCGTCTCGAGATCGCTAAAAAGATCATCCCTGGTATTATTACGCACACCTCCTCCACTAAGGACAAACCCGAGGAAATCGGTGAGAAATTGCGCAAAGAACTTGGATCAAAGGCCAAGATCGTGATTGAATGCACCGGTAACGAGTCTGCGATTGCAGCTGGCATCTTCGCTATGGAGTTTGCTGCCACTATTGTCATTATCGGATGCGGCAAAGACGAATTGCAAATCCCGTTCGGTTACGCTAGTTTCAACGAAATGACAATTAAGACACAGTTCAGGTACACGAACACTTGGCCTACACTTATCCGCCTCATCGAGGGCGGTGTTTTGAACGTCAAGGACTGTGTCTCTTTCAAATTTGATTACACTGATGCTAAGGCTGCCTTTGAGAAAGCACACGATCCAAAGGCTCCTGGTATCAAGACCATGATTTTCATGAACAAGGAGTAAACATGGTCTCATACTACCGATCTATATATTCATAGGTAAGTATTTTATTTGCATACGATAACATCCTGTCTACAGCTTTGAAACTTCTATTTTCAGAAAAATAGGGAAATTTCAGATATCTTTCAAGATACTCAACTGGTGCGTAAATCCCTACAACTGTAAGAGCCATCTCTCACGCTGGATTATACCATAATGGAGGTGTAAGCGGCAAAAAGGAAAAAATAATCTCCGCGACGGAGAATCGAACTCCGATCTCCCGCGGCCTGACTGCGGAAACATGACAGGCGGAAATTCTAACCATTAAACTATCGCGGATTGGATGAATACCCACTCACTAAGTAAATACAGACGTGGAACTCAGGATAGTTTGCTAACTATACTATTTCTGAAACCATTTATAGATATTTCTGATACCCTTCTTCAAATCAATTTTTATATCTTTATATGTTTCAAGAACCGTATTCTATCTTATTCTCTTCATTCTGTGTTCATGCTGCGTTCATCTATATCCACTTGCGTTTGATAATGTATGTCTGTCAAGTATGGCCCGATGTGTTCTTTTTCACTTAATTTGTGTCGAAGTATTAATTAGTTTTATTCATGGATATTAAAGACAAGTGCTGAGGATGGAAGAAACTTTGGAAATAGGAAATGGGGATTACATGCCATGTACATGTAAATTAGCTTGCGGAGTACAATGCATTGTACCTATTCATCTACATATCTATGTAACTACATACCTACATAAGTGTCGACGGTTCTATATAAGATGTTGAAGAACTTGCTGTCGTAAAGACCACTCGCTAAGAAGCAATGTTAACTAGAGTCCTTCCAACGGGGGCTGCGTCTTCCTTTCCGTTGCTTTCTCTCCTATCAACATGTACTAAAAAGTCTGCAAATCTCGCAAACAACATCTCGTGTCCTCTCACTTATACTCTTTTGACCTCGGCAATTGACTCATGATATCGTCAATTGTACGCATCTCTGCGGTTTTCCATATCGACACAAGCCATAAAGATTTTCCAGCACAGCAGAAGCCAGGCTTTCTTTTCATATACGGCTTTTTGCACCCCTGCAATAAGAAGTTGCGGGTGGTAATCCTCAGAAAGGAACTCGAAGTCCGAACCGGAACAGGTGTCCTCCATTTCCGTTAGAACCTCTAGAAGTATCGCACTCACGAAATCGTACTGGTCCTCATTAACTTCTTCTGCGTTAACAAAGAAGGATGTGCATGTGCCCAAAAGGTCAGAAGGTGTCTTTTCCTCAGACACGTCCATGGGCTTCGTGATGCTCGCGTTTCCAACCGTCAGCGAATAAAGGCTGGAAACCTGGATATCGAGTTGGCGTTCAGCTTCGCTAGTGTACTCGAATGGGATCATTTCTGGCCGGCCACGAGAAATTAGCAATTCCCTGAGTTCTTTATTCGCCTTTTCATTCTCACTCATTTCAGGCGTCTCGGGGGATGTTTCCTCAATTTCAGGTGTCTCGATCTCGGGAGAGACGGCTTCACTTACAGGTGTCCGTACCTCGGAAGTCGCAATTTCAGATGTCGAAATTTCAGAAGTCTCAATTTCAGGGGAAGTGGTCTCAATCTTAGGTTCCCTCAACTCGATAGTCTCAACTTCTAGAGAAGCATTTTTTTCAAGAATCTCAATGCCAAGGAGTCCTCAATCTCAGGTGTCATTAACTCGGGGATGTTGACTTTAGAAATCTCAACGGGAGCAGTGGTCTCGGGTTCCCTCAATTCGGGAGTCTCAACCTCTAGAGAAGCGTTCATTTCAAGAACTTCAATGCCAAGGAAGAAGTCCTCAATCTCAGGTGTCTTTTCCTCGAGCATGTTGACTTCGGAAGTCTCAACAGGTGGAGTAGCCTCAATAATTCTCAATTCGGGAGTCTCAACTTCAAGGAAAGCGTTCATTTCAAGAATCTCAATGCCAAAGAAAGTGTCCTCATTCTCAGTAGTCATTAACTCAGTAGTCTCAACTTCAAGGAAAGCATTCTTTTCGAGGATCTCGATGCCAAGGAAGGAGTCCTCAATCTCAGGAGTCCTCAATTCAGGGATGTCGACTTCAAAAGTCTCGACAGGAGGAGCGGCCTCAATCTCAAGCATCCTAAATTCGGGAGTCTCGACTTCAAGAATCTCGATTTCAGGGGAGGATGCCTCAATTTGAAGAGTCCTTAATTCGGGAATGTCAAAATTAGGGAAAATGGTCTCGGAAGCTTTGATTTCGAAGGTCTCAGTCTCAAGTCCAGCCAGAAGGGGTGTAGAAGTGTCAGTAGGCCAGCTGGAAGTAGAGAGTCTTGGACCAGAAAGAAGTGCAGGAGACGGAATATCGGTTTTAATGCATTGAGAACGGTGAAGACTAGTGAAAGGAATTCTAGAGCCTGAAGAAGAGCAAATTGGCTCACGAGGACTCGAAGAGGCACCAGAAGTGAGTTCAGAAGCATCGAAAGAAGCATTGGAAGAAGTGTTATCAGTTGAAGGACTTGGAATGCCTTGATTGACTGAAGCAGAGGTGAATTCAGAGGCGGCTGTGTCCACATGGTGAAGAAGCTTGCGAACAGTGGAAGGAGTAGCGGCAGAGAGAGTGATAACAAGAACAGCAATGCGAGTTAAAACCGGTTTAGAGGCTTTAGTGACAGCGACAATAGCGAGGAAGGCAGTTAAACCGAAAGAGAAGAAAAGAGAACCAGCATAGAGCTTGAGGGAGTCAAAGAGGAGTGCAAGATAAGGCTTGGTGTTGCTTCTAATAGTGCGGAAGAACTGTTTGTCCAAAGTCGAGAAAGGAATTGAGAGGGAAAGGGAGTAAACGAGTTTGATCAAAGGACCAGAAACCTGAGAAATATGATAAACCAAAGCCTTAGAAGAGAATAGGGCTTTACTAGTGACCGTGAAAACAGACAACACAGCCGGGAACAGAGCGGGAGTGTCGATTACAGAAGCTTCGGTCACAGTAGGCGTCTCAACAAAGTGGACAGTGCGGACACTGTACTTCTTGGCAACGCTGCAGAACATACCAGATTTCGAGCAAAGAAGCTCAGAAGCGGTATAGACGACTTTGTTAGCGCCAGAAAGATCCTTGATGTTCGGTTTCTCAATAGTCACACACGTTTCAAGAGCTTGAGCAGCAGAAACGGAACGTGTGTATTCGTAACGGTTACTGTAGGTAGGGCTAGCAGTAACACCAGTTTCAACAACAGAGTTACTCGCAATCGTACGAGTAGAGTCCAAGTGGCCCAAGTAGGTGGGAGTACTCAATTGGACAGTAGTAACAGTAGTTTCAACAGCGTAGTAGCCGGGAGTAGCGTGGATGTAGTCGAGGTGACCCGAATACGTGGGAGTCCCAATAGGGACGCAGGGGGTGCCAGTGGGCACAAAAGCAAGAGTAGCGGTGAGCTGGGAAAGCAGCGCGAGAACAACAGCAAAAGCAAACATGTTCGGAATGGTGGTTTTCAAGTCCTGAATACTGCTTTATATATATTCTTTGTGGTTCCGTCTTGTCTGCACCATTTAACGTTTGGTGCTGTCCCCCTTTTCCACCAATATGTCTGCACCAAATAGGGAGACCACACCAATTTTAATTTAACTCGAGTAAACGGCATCCTACAAACCGTTAGAATGTCCAATTCTTCTCTTTCGGTCTTTTAAGTGGTTCATTTCACTATCTTCTGGCTCGTTTAAAGTCTCATAAATGCGTGCATAAGCGAGCACCTCAATGGGTTTATGAGATTTTTCAATGGCCATTTCAATGGCAAATTCAATGGCAAATTCAATGAATTCTACACCGCAAAAAACATTCAAATTCTCAGATAATTATCCAGACGGCTGATGACCCGGCCTCGGCCACAAACTGCATACCATCACTAAATGCCGTGACAGCATAAACTCAAGTTCATTTCCACGTGTCCAGCAGATTAGATTTGATGGCACACATCCGCGCACCTATTTGGTTCTCGTTTAGCTACCGAGCCTTTAAAGTGTCACGCCCACAACATAGTACATCCGAGGTCTTGATCGAGCCCCCTCTTGCATCATCGGTATCTCTATATACTAAACAGCACCACAGGCAATCTATTAGCCCTTTACGATTGCCAGTAGAAAAGAGTCTGCAGGAGCGAAAGCCTCGCAGGAAAGCTACAGGTTCGCCAAAACCAATGCAGCGCAGACTAGCAGCTTGTTGTTGTATACACGCAATTGCGCTACTTCCAGCGTAGAGCAATTGACGTATGAATTGTCACAATTTCGAAAATAATAAATGACACCTGGGAAATAAATAGCTTATTGAGATCGCAATTCACATATGCTCGTATTATGACTCCCACAAGTTCGTATATTATTACCAACTCTCATATCTGCAATACCTGCAATATCAAAATAATATGAGCTCCAATTGGGTGTAATAAAGCCAGCAATTCAGTCAAGAAATATCGTTGTTCTATTCAAAGTGACGGGGACTTCTTAAAATCATCATGGGTTTAATTGTGGTGCTGGCAGAAGTCGTGATCTCATGAAGCCACAGTGTAAAGAAACAGTAAGAAAATCGGTAATTGCGCAAACGTAGAAACTCGGCTTATACGTATTCCAATTGCTCGCTAATATATAATTTCCTGACCACCACTTTCACGTAACGAAGGGACACTTTTGTGGGGACACTTGTGTACCAAGATTTAAATTTGAAAAAAATGAAGGAAAACTAAACGCAGTGATCTAGAAAGGGTGTATAAGTTGTTCCAATTCAAAAGGTTTGTTCGCTAGCAAAAAAAAAGAAATCTCAAAGCCCAAAAATTGAAAAAGAAAAAAAAAATCTCCGCGACGGAGAATCGAACTCCGATCTCCCGCGGCCTGACTGCGGAAACATGACAGGCGGAAATTCTAACCATTAAACTATCGCGGACTTGGATGTCTGATGTGAATATATTCAATAGATACAAAGTCTTACAAAACCATGCGGCTTTGTCGACATTAGCTACGCCTCGAACTGAGTTAACATAGAAGCAGTGACAATAGAGAGCTAGAGAGCTAGAGAGCTAGAGAGCTAGGAACGTATACTTAAGATTTTGATTAATCTACAAATGTAATTCATTAATTATCTATTAAAACGGCTCGTCTTCAGGACTCACGTGTAGCAGGAATCCCTCTGGTTTGGAGAATAAGATTTCTTGTACTTGACGGATCAGAATAACCAAAGGGTCATTTGAGAGCCTGATACCTGCATCTTCACCCAACACCATATATATTTCTTCCAGTCTGTCGTTAACCAATGCTTCCAGATAAACGAGCTTGTCGTAGTAAACGCCTCGTTCTCCAGTGAGCACATCGACGCTGCGAATGAGTTCGGATTTTTCTGCTTCCAGCTCCTTTATTCTATTCTGCAGATCTGCGATCAAAACACCCGATGAAGACGGCCTGCGTTGCTGAGGGGTGAAAGTAGACTGGTAGAGACCAGGGCTGCTCGGTGGATTGCTGGTCATTGACATGCGTGAAGGTTCCTTGCGAACGCCAATAGAGCTCCCAACACGGCTGCTTTGCCGTGATAAGTCGGACATTGACTCGCGTGATCGCAATGATGAGCTGACGTTTCTGATTGGGGTTCCCGAGTTAGCACGGCGGGCTACCGGGTCGTAATCTGGAATATGCGGGGTTTCATGCCAGAAAGCGTACATCCACTGGGTGAAATCGAGGTTGTCCTGAAGGCGGCATTTCATTAGCCGCACGCTGTCCACCTGGCGGTTGACTTTATGGCGTATAAACGCCTGCTGGAGGATCTTGTAATTCTGCTCGACGTCCAGGTTGCTTTTAGACCCGAAACGTACACGATGCATTGGCAAATCTCCATAGATACTGTCCAAGAGCTGACAATACACGGCACCAGTGCCGAAATCGTCAACCTTGGTAGTACTTAGTTGTAGTATATCATTCACCCAGGCCACCAGAGCCGTTCTGGACGGTTTGCCAGACATCACGCTCTTCGCAGACTATTAAAAAAAAAACGCGTTACGTGCTTAACGCGCTTCTGTGTTTACTCTAATGCGTAGTCCGCCAAGTTCACAACCGGCCCTTGCCCATAAGGACAAATTTCTGAAAATAAAACGGGCACTACCTAGCCCCGTAATTGCTTACTCTTACTTTATACGCCTTAAGAGCGAGCCGTTTGAGGGTCTTAAACCAATGAATTACGCGTCATATTAATATGCGCGTTATTTGGCCTCGGTTTACCTACTAATAACCGTTGACTTTTGGCCAAAGGAAACTGGATAGATAACACGACTGATGTGTTTCATCCACTCAGATTTGGACTAATCTAATATCTGAGACAATCAAAAAAATTGAAGACTGTCTTTAATTATCTAGCGCTATGGTTTCTCCATATAAATGTCAAGACATAAGCAACAAATACTCGGCACACGACATAATTAGAAGAACTGCACTACAGCCGGTAACGGTTACCGGTAACGGTTACCGTTCAACAGTGACATGAACAGCAGCCTATTATTAATGGTAATTAATAGTAATAACAATCCATCGCTAGCAAAGCGAAATAATATAATAAACAGCACGATTTACTGGAGGAAAAGAGACGATTTTATACAGATTTTATACGATTTTGATACGATTTTGATACAAGTTTAATACAAGTTTAATACAATTTTGATACCACTGACATAAAAGAGAGATAGAATCAACAGAATATTGAGAAACAGGTCCGAATCATTGTATTCCATGATAACACAGCACATAGTACAAGGCAAGGGTTCAAGGGTGGTTTACCATAAACAATTACGTATACAAACCACAAAACTAATGCAACTGTAGCTGGAAACTAAAATAAACTGTTTAATGCTGCCCGCAGAGTATTTAATTGAGATCAATGAAAGAGCTGGAAAGCTAGAGAAAGAGTTGGAAAAGGTAGCCAAGGAGCTAGACAGACGCGAACAGCAAGAAGGCGTTAGTTTAAAGACTATGAACTATAAACTGCGTCGCAACGATGTAGACGGCATCACTAAAGCTATTATAAGCGAATTGAGCAACCGCATTGTCGAATTGGTTCCAATAAACAATAATGAGAACCAAAAAGTTGCAGAGTTTCTGTCTGTTCATGAACGCGACCGTGTCGACAGGTACACACAGAAACAGATAGTCAAAATGCTGCTAGCAAGAAAAAAGAGTGGCAAAAAAGTAACAATGTGCGAAGTTCAGGAGTACATTTGGACCAGAATTATAAACGAAACCAAACCAACTCAACGATCCACTTAGTCATGGACAAACCACTTTCAGAGAAGGATTTGAACGACAATCCAGCTGTTTTGTTCAACGCGTGGCTGCAAGAGGCTCAAGAGGTTGTAAGGCTTCCTACTATTGGGTGTCTTTCGACTGCGTCGCTGCCTTCTGGCAGGATCAGCAGCCGTATGGTGAATGTAGCCGAGTTTGACAATAAAAACAATAAGTTTATAATCAATTCGGACTGGATAACTAGCCGAAAAGGAAAAGACCTGAATTCCGGGAACAATCACGTCGCATTGACGTTCTACTGGCCGGAATTAGGCCGGTCTGTACGTGTTGAAGGCAAAATCGCTGTTTTAGGGTACGAAGAGAGTATTTCCGCAACTAAATTTAGTTCCAGACCGCGGGTTTTCCAAGCCAGTGTTGCTTCTGGAGAACAGAGTTCAGTGGTTCCTGACAGAGAGTCAATTGAGCTCGCTCAAAAACAGCAAGAGGCGAAACCCGAGATTGAAATGCCGCATTGGTGGCGCTGCGCGGTTCTTACACCCGATTACTACGAGTTCTGGCAGAACAGAATTGACAGAATCAGCGACAGGGTCGAGTTTACATTAGAGGCCACTTTAAAGGACACATGGTCTAAAAAGCGTCTTCATCCTTAAACCCTCATAATCACTCTTATTCCACGCTTACCGTATTTTACCGTATTTTAACGTATTTGTATTCAATATCCATGTCGATGTATTATTACAATTGTGTTTCAGCAATGCTTTCGTCTTCCTCCTCTGTAATCAAAACCGACGGGTCTAAATCACCAGCGAGAATTCCCTGTACATCTCTTAATAAGGTGGCAGCGTTCCGACGATGAAGAACTGTGGCCTCCATTTCAGCCGCTTTCTGTTCAGCCGCAGTGAGAATGGATTGAGGGAGCTTGGCCAACCTGGCGACATTAATACCATACGATTTAGACGCGCGTCTAGGCACGATCTTATACAAAAACGTCACCTCGTCGTTGGTTTCTGCGCAGTCCATAGACCAGTTCTGCAGTAAATTAGGGTACAATTTATCCAAGTCGCATAGCGAGGGGTAATGCGTGATAAACAGCGTGAAACTCTGAACGTTCTCAACCATGTACCGCAGAACGGCCTCGGCGATTGCTACACCGTCCATTGTAGACGTGCCTCTACCGATTTCGTCTAACAGAACCAAGGATTTCGGCGTGGCTTTCTCCATGATGTTAGCACACTCTTTAAGCTCGACCATGAACGTCGACTCGCCGCGCAGAACGTTGTCAAAAGCGCCCATACGTGTATAGACAGCATCAACTAACGACATGCGCACCTTTGTGGCTGGAACGTAGGCCCCCATTTGGGCCATGATCACTATAAGCGCGACCTGCCGTACAAACGAGCTTTTACCGCCCATATTAGCGCCTGTGATGATCATTGCCCTGTTGTTGTTTTCGAACATACTCACTGAGTTCGGAATGTACTGCAATGCATGCGGGTTCAACGAGTCCGACTGCTCGGCTACTAACTCGAGCATAGGATGCCGCCCGTCGACGATTTCAAGGCACCGCCCGTCGACGATCTCGGGCTTGACGTAGTTCTCGCGACCAGAAACTAAAGCTAATGAATGCAGGCAGTCGAAAGAAGCCATTGACGTGATTGTTTTGCGAAGCAGAATGAAGTACGAACTCACTTTGCCTACGAAACTGTCGTAAGCAGCTTGAGCGGCTAATTCAAGGTGCTCTAATAGCGGTTTCAAGATCTTCGTTTGATCGATACTGAAAGGAGCCCAGAACCTGACTTCAGTAGTGACTGCTCCCTGTCTTCTCCAGTCTGGGGGGACTTTAGAAACGAACTTCTTTGGAACCCCAATCACAAACGTATCTTCATCGCCCATTGCTCTGGCCAGACGTAGTGGAATACCTAATTTTTCAGTCTCCGTTTTGAGAAAAGCGTCGAATTCAGCACGGCAATCAGCGATCTCCAGTTCTAGTTGAGAAACATTGGACAAATGCGTTTTGAACACTTTATCAATAGCTTCGCTGCCCCCGTCTGTATCCATCGTATCTGTCCCATCTTTTCCGTTTCCGTTTCCGTTTCCGTTTCCGTTTTCATTAATGTTAATGTTAATATCATCGTCCTCATCGTCGTCAGCATCATACGGAACAAAATACGAAGCCAAACTAGTCGGCCTGAAGTTCCTAGCTATTTGGGCATTAATACTGGCCAGCAATTCTCTTATAATCGGTTTTGCAGGAAGTAGGGAGTGTAATAAATCAGAGAGCATTGGACTGACGATATTTGCGGCATTCAGAACTGGCTCAGAAAGCGAGGAAGCTAGTTGGTCGAAGTAGTATAAAAACCAGTACATCTGCCGCGGCTGGATCCGCGCATGGTATGCTTGCAACAACGCTCTCTCCAGATCCGGAGCTTTTGAAAGAGCCTGAACAACATTCAGAACAACGTTTGAGGTGCTTTTCTGCATGATCTCTTCAATTGCCTCAACGCGTTCTGCCAGCATGCTTCTATCAACAAGCGGCGCGCCAACCCAATTGCGTAGCAACCGTTTCCCAAATGCCGACTTTGTAGCGTCTAAAGCCCAGAACAACGATCCGAATGTGTCAGTGCGCGGCGCGGCTGAAAATATATCCAAAGAACGCAAGGTGTCGCCGTTCAGGTTCAGATTGACAGACTGGGAAAACGTATTGACTTCTAAATCCAAAGCTTTGTCAAGACCGAATTCATGAAGGTACTCGTGCATTGCTTGTCTACACGCCTCTTCAGCATTTAGATTTTCTGGCCATTGTTTGTTAATAACGGTAGCGCCAGTTGAATTGACCAGTTTCAAAGCGACGCCATGCAAATTGCCCAGAACTAGAATCTCGCTGGGTTGGAGATGCAGAAGACGCGTTTCCAGTTCGGTAGCAAGCTCAGTGTCCTCGAAATAATCAGTGCATGCATTGCCCGTAGCTGGGAGCACGGAAAAAATAGCCGTTTTCAGCGGTTTTGAAGACGATACAGCAATTGCAGTAATCGGTCCGTTCACCACACTCGTAGACGTCAATTCCTCGACCATTGTGCCGCGGGTATACACGTTAGTGACTTTGCGTACAAACGGGCCTCTTTTGTTCCCCGACTGTGCTTTCAATGCCGACGTCTCAATCTGCTTGGCGACGCTCACTTTAAGGCCTTGACGCACTAATTTCTCAATATAAAACGGCAGGCGTTCAATTGGGAACGTCAAACTGGCGAACCGGTCGTAAAGCGTGTCCTCGGCCGAGTTCGTGTCTCTAAGCTCTCGCCAGCCAGCAACCGGAGACCGGCCAAGCACGCACGCAGCAGTATACGCGTCCTCAGCAAGAATCTGGTATTTATACCCGTTCTGGACACACAGAATACTGTCTTTACACTCGTTCTTCAAGTCCAGAAACTGCAGATCATACGGTTTCATATCGCGGCGCCCTGTCCTCCCGCTTGAATTGTTTCCCGACCGTTTAGAGGTGGTTTCATGCACAAATTTAGCATGTCGTGCTGATTTTACGGGGTCAGAGTAAAATTGAGGGTCTGCTGGCGAGCCTTGCTTGAAATCAGCGATTTTAGCACCATTAACGCGCCGTTTCTTAGCAGGCGGTTTGGCCGTTTCTTTTATAGCATTTTTATTAGTTTTTGTTGGTGGTTGCGTTATAGAATCAGGCACAAATAAAGAGTCTGTGCTGTTTGAATTGCTGTTTGAAGCATAGTTTGCTTGGCTGCTTGAATTGCTACTTGTGCTCGCTGTACTGCTGCTTGAAGAAGCCCTTGTGTTTTCCGAGACTGCTGAACTGTTTTTAATACCGCTTTTTACAGGCTGGCTACTGGTTTTCGCCTTGGATTGGCTGAAAAAACTGGTAATTGGTTTCTGCGCCATACTGTGCCAAGCCTTACTAACCGCTTGACGCGATGTGACAAAGTATGCGTGCTCGTGATACATAGGATGCATGATACATGCATGATACATGCACGATATGCATAAATATATGCACAAATGTATGCATGCACTATTGATAAAATTCATCTTCGCTAAATGTAATATAAATGAAATATAAATGAATGCATGAGATTTAGTTATGAAGAGCGAAGCGAGAAGGTAAGAGCAAAAAAAAACTGGCGAATGCCTGGTTAGATCTACGTGAATAAATAAACTAAGAATTGGCAATCACATGGCCTGGCCTGCGGTGATGGTTGAGCTATTAACCGTTGTTGTGGGTTTAGGCGCAGGGATCAGTTCAGGCCATGCAGAATTGATTTCAGCAGGGTCGACTTTGCCGAACGCAGCATCGAAAACTTGGTCGTACATTTTCACAGGAACCGGTGTGAGTCCTTGTTTAACATCCTCGTCTATTTCGTCCCATTCTGCACGGTTGTCGTCAGGGAACACAATAATGCTCGCGCCAGCAGTTTTAGCCGCAACAGCTTTCTCTCTAAGCCCGCCGATTTGAAGGACTTTGCCGGTAAGCGAGAGCTCGCCCGTCATTGCGACTTTACTGTTCACAGGAACGTCCATAGCAATCGAGAGCAAAGAAGTGGCCATAGTGACACCAGCTGACGGCCCGTCTTTCTTGATCGCGCCTTCAGGGAAATGCGTGTGCAGGACTGCATGGTTAAGGAATGTGTTTTTAGGGAACTTCCGCGCAAGGAACATCCTGGCGAAACTGTACGCAATCGAAGCACTCTCGCTCATAACATCGCCTAACTGACCTGTCCGCGCGAAACGGGGCTTGCCTGTAGACGAAAGCGGTTCCTGTAGAACTGTTTCTACAAACAACGGCATGCCTCCTTGCGGGGTCCACCCGAGTCCCATTACCACTCCTGGAGGGAAGATATCGTACAACCTGCTAGAATTGAACAGCGGCGCGCCCAAATAAGAACGCACGTCTTTAGGACCGACTTTGAGCTCGAACTTCTCAACGCTCTCTTGTAGCCCTTTAGGAATCAACTGGACTGGCTCTTTGCTAGCAGCGCCGTCAGCACCGCTTTCAGGCTTGGCTGAAGATTTCTCGGGATTAGCGTCAACACTAAAAGTTCCTTTGTTCAGTTTCGTTTCATCAAGGTTCTTTTCGTCAAGGTTCTTTTCATCAAGGTTCTTTTCTTTAGAACTCGTTTCAACGGTCTTCTTCTCGACCTTTTCAGCATCCTTTGCAGCGGTCTTCTCGTCTATACTGGATACAAACTTCACAGCGATCTTCCGGTAGATCTTCTCAATATACTTCGCAAGACCACGAACGCCTGCCTCGCGGGTATACTTATGCACGAGCTCGTTCAGAGCGTCGCGGTCGATCTCGACATTAGCCGGTTCTAATCCCGTCTCCTTTTTATACTTCGGCGCAAGGTGGTTGAACGCAATCTCTACCTTTTCTTGAGGCAAGTACCCACCGACATCAATGATCTCCATACGGTCCTTCAACGGCGGCGGAATTCCGTCTAAGTAGTTCGCAGTACACAAGAACAACACTTTAGACAAATCAACTGGGACTTCGAGGTACGTGTCCTGGAAGTTCACATTCTGCTCAGGGTCAAGAACCTCGAGCAAAGCAGCACTAGGCGATCCGTGCGCGCCGCTCGTTCCTAATTTATCGATCTCATCAATCAGGATAACCGGATTAAGCGTCTGCGTGCGTTTCAAGGCCTGGATAATACGGCCAGGCATAGCTGCGACGTAGGTGCGTCTGTGCCCCTTGATTTCGCTAGCGTCGTTCAATCCACCGACCGAGAACCTGTCGAATTTCCGGTTCAAAGAGTCGGCAACTGACTTCGCAATCGAGGTTTTTCCTACACCTGGCGGGCCTGACAAACAGATGATTTTACCGTCAACTGATCCGGTTAATTTGCCAACTGCCAAAAACTCGAGAATCCGCTCCTTGACGGTTTTCATACCGAAATGAGAAGAATCAAGCAGTTTCTTGGCAGCCTCTAAATCGAACCGGTCAACACTGGTTTTGCCCCACGGAAGCACCGAAAGCCAGTCGAGGTAGGTTCGAACCGTGTTGTACTCGCCAGACGTCGGTTCCAACGACCTGAACTTCGAAAGCTCGTCGTTGAAAACCTGGCGCACAGCTGGCGGCATTTCTAGTTTACTCGCGCGCTCGGCGAATTTATCGGCGGCTCGGCTCTTGTCGTCGCCGTCGAGTCCTAACTCTTTTTTGATGTACCGCAAGTACTCGTGCAGAATCATTTCACGGTTCCGGATCTCGGTCTGGCTGTGCCCGAACCGCGCGATTCCTTCTTGTACACGGAGGTAAGCGACCTCTTTAGCTGCAAGCTCGGATATAGTGTGTAAACGCGCCAGAACATCTGGTTCAGAAAGCACAGTTTGCAGAGAGTCGCTTTTAGGAAGAATCGAGGCAGTGAAATCAGCTAAAAAGTCGGGCTGAGGGAACGGCCCGCCAGGAGCTTGGCTGACCAGGGAGCTGAACTCGTTCACCAACCGTTTAGCAGTGCCGCTGCTAGTAGCTATCTCTCTCAATGCATCAATAATCGTCGAGCAAACACGCTGAACACTCTCGTCGTTCACCGCGTACGGGTTATTCGGTAATGCGCGCACTCCGCGCATACAATGAAGACCAAGAGCAGCAAGCGCTGACCCCGTATCCGGGAAAGACTGCTCGTCAGCAGAAGGCGACTGTTTTTTAGCGTCATCTGTAGTTTGACTAGCAGATTTACTAGCAGATTTACTAGCAGATGGAGTTGCACTGCTTTCAGTAGCTTGTTTCTCATTTACCGATTCATTTAACGACTCATTTACCGACTCGTTTACATTCTCAGGGTTCGGGTTGTTTAAGCGAGGATCACGTTCATCGGCATTACTACTCTCGGCTGCAGCAGCGGTTTGTTCGTTGCTAAGGTCAGTTTTCGAATCAGAAACCGATTGTTTTTCCTCGTTAGCACGTTTCTGGACATCCACATTAATGCTCTGAACGAGCTCTCCAGTATGTGCGCGGAACATAGGGAAAAGCACTGCATAAGCAGTTTGAACGCCGCTTTCAGGCACGCTATGAAGAGTGATATTATCAATCAAACAAACGCACCCTACATCGTGAACCTCGTCGACGTTCTGCACTAGTTGTGTGGTCTTCACCGGTGTTTTGCTGAGCACCGCAAACACTCTGTGGTCCCAATTCTTGCACGCTTGTAAACGCCGCAACGCAGACATGAGTTTCGCGTCAGCGGAAACAAGGTACGTCGACGCGCCCGGGAAAACCGGTCTGAACGGGAGCTGAATTGGCAGTAACCTGTCAGTCGAGTGGATAGGCGGCTCGTCTCCGGATTCGTCTAATCCGCGGGGATTAAACATCCGGGAATTACGTTTAGAAGTACCCAGCAGACTAGAACCAGACGCGGCTTTGTGTGCTGGCTCTGAATCAGCTTTACCGGCTTTAGTTGGTTCGGGTTCAGAAACGCCACGATTGGGTTTCGGTATAGCTATTTTAGGATCAGTTGACGCGTCGGAACGGATTTTACTGGCATCGGCTGCTTTTTTGAGTTTCTCTGGTTTCTTAACTGCTGGTTTCTCTTGTTTAGCTTTCTCAGGCTCGGCAGGAGCATCGTCGTCTGGGCCTTGCGGTGGACGCTTACCGCTGCCTGGACCGCCCATTAGAACGCTTGCGTGATGGAAGCCTGCTCGTGGAAGGACAGACGGTGCACACCGCACCGGGCGTGCCAGCAAAGGCAGCCCACTTGCCACTCGGGCCCATCTCATAGTCATTTAGATTACTAACTGCTCGCTCTACTGCTTAGCGTCTAGCCGTCTGTGTACATGTCACGTGCTGTGATCAGATGGAAATCAGAGATAACCGAGCATGGGCTAGGACCTGCGTCTAAATGGAAGAGGTTAATTGTATGGGTATAACTGCACCACACTTGCTGCGACTTTGTTAATTTAAGCACAGTTGTTTGGTGGATGTGCACACATGTCCAATTGAGCCTTTAGGTATCATTGCACTGCTCTTGAACTGGAATTGCGAGAGTTAATGGTATATATCCTTTTTCTGTACATTGGGATATTGGGATATTGGGATATTGTGCGATGATTGATATGATGATGCTTGATTAATATAAGTATGTTCGAATTGATGTACATGGGTTTCTAAGATATTACAAGAGAACAAAATGGGATATAAAGGTGTAAAGATCACACGGAATAATAGTGGGTAATGCAAATGCGGCGTCGTGTGTCTTCATCACTCGCATACACGAATCAACTATAGCTGGGTGACGCGCATACTTGGACGATGCTGGCGCGGTCTTCAGGTACACTTAAGGAATTAATTGTGCCGTACTTCTCGTCGTGAAGTTTCTCGCTTACCAAGTCTGCCGATGTGATTCGGTTGTCAGGATTCACGGTAAGCATACGGCGCAACAAGGACTGAATGATTGTAGGGACTGCATCGGGGTAGAATATGAGAGGTGTGCGAGCAATGTGGGCATAGAGGTTTGCGATGTCTTGAGCAGTTGAATGAGGGAACTCCCATGCTTGGAATGGGAGCATTGCTGTGAACACTGCATAGAAGGTGCCTCCAGCTGCCCATACATCTGCTTTGCACAGATCGTACGGCCCAGAGTTAAGAATGCATTCGGGGGCACAGTACGGCGGGGTTCCACGGGCCTGGTGAGTAGCAGCAAATCCTTGGCGGCCGAAATAGCTGCAGAATTCAAAATCGGTTAAAACGATATCCAAGTTCTCGTCCAGCAACAAGTTCTCAGGCTTGATATCGCGATGAGCATAAGAGCGCGCATGCATGTATGCCAGAACATCACGTGTCTGCCGTAGCCAGCGAAGGCCTAATTCCAAAGGCGGCACTCCATGCTTTGAGAGGTACTGGAACACATCAGCATTGCGAGCAAGCGGCATGACGCAGCCGACATACTTTGAGCCAATAATGACCGACTGGATCTTCACAATATGCCGGTGTTGTAGAGCACGCAACGCCTTCAGTTCTCGGGCTAGACCTGTAATGAACGCCTCGTCTACATGCTGGCGCTGAAAAAGCTTGATAGCAACAAGCTTTTGTGTGTTGTTTAGCTGCGCTGCGTACACGACACACTGTCTTCCTCGGCCCATTTCGTGGAGGAGTTTATAGGGCCCAAAAGTACTGTTTGGAGAAGGGATATCATTTAGAACACTAACCTCTACTATACCTCTGCACTTTTCCAGTATATTTGCGATCATGATTCAAAAAGGTGTGGGGCTATGAGTCTTGGAGAGTCTGTGCTGGTCTGTTGCGACACCCAGAAATTAGAATTATTCTATGTGCAATGACGTATTTGGGTTAGGGCTCAGGAACACGACGACGCCTACGTAACTATGAGAGGACAGAAATTTAGATGGAGAGGGAAAAAAGAAGGTAGCAATAAAAAGCCATTAAAAAGAGATGAGTTTGCGCCGGAAGAGTGGGCCCAGCATGTAATAAGATAGGAATAGTTAATGCGTTTAAGGAGGTGATTAGAGAGGGAAAAAATTAGTAGCATGTGAGATAAGGAAGAGGGTGTGTACTGCATAAAAGGCAGAAAGATATAAATAGGGGGAATGGGGAAGGGTGAGGTGAGTGAATAGCATGGAGACGAAAATGGAGTAAAATGCTAAATTCAGGGGAAGCGTCAAGGAGTGAATAATACTTAAAGCAAAGAAAGAAAAGAAAAGAAAATAGAATTCGCACGCAATAAGTCTGGTGTCGAGAAAATGATACTAGGTGTAATTAGATGTAATTAGATGTAATTAGATGGCAGCATGTGAACAGTCAGGGGGATTACGAGCTGTAATTAATGGGCTCGTACGAACTGCTGGCGTACGTAAGTCGGATGGTGAGTGGACTAAATTTAAAGGTATACGACAACATGTTTATTAAGACATGGTGGGACGCAAGTGTATAAATAGAAAAAAACGGGAGACAAATATAGATTCTGTGGTGTTAAAAATAACCAACATTTAGACGAATTCTAAGGATTCTAGAAAACGTTAGAGATCAAGCTTTCAGAATAACGAATTGAAAGGGAACAGGAAAGCCAAAACGCAGTGCAATGTGGGAAAAGATGGAATCTATATAGCATCTCTATATATACATTATTACAAAAACAAACATAAGTGTCAATGTGTCAACGCCGATTAAACTAGACGGCTAAACAAGACGCGAATGTATACCGATACTGCCGCGCAAATTTGCTTGTAAAAGGCAAAACCGTAAACTGAAGCCAGCCGCATCTGTATCGACATATTTTTTTTCAAGTGTTATCAAGGACACTGCAAGAGTCAGGAACTCAAGAAAGTCGGGAACTCAAGAATTTGAGCACGTGGTCTAATGAGAAGAGCGTTTGAAATGGTTCGGATCAAAGACTTTGTCGGCAATGGAGAAGACATCATACTCTCCGCCAATAAGACGCTTTGATACGAAATCAGAGACGTGAGAAGCACCCTTCTCCAGGAGCAATGCACCGACGAGCGCGTTAATAGCTTTGGCTTTAACAGTGTCTGAGGCTACACGCGTTGGTGTATTGAAAAACAACGTGCGGTCGATCTGCGCGCGCTCGCATACTGCAGCCAGCACGGGTGTTGACGTCAGCACCTCGAGCGCAGCTCCCGCAATATCAAAATTAAAACCGTTCATACCAGCGCCGAGATTCTTGATCTGTTCCGAAGGACGCGCTGCTGCACTGCGTGCAGTTTCCACACGCAATGCTTGCTGACCTAGCGCAGCGAGCTTTTCGTTATAGGGGATTTTTCCGTGAGCAAAGGATTTGTGCACGAGACATTGCAGCACGAGATTGTCGGGCAGTTTGTACCCATCAAGGAAATTTCGTGCAGCGTCTAATGTGGTTGCGTCACCGGGATACGTAATGCCGAGCGGTGATGTCATATATTGTACAGGCTCTTTGCGCAACCCGCGCACAACAGCAGCTGTTGATGCAAAACGCAGAGTGCGCGGGGTATGTGTGCTGAGAATCCGTAGAGATTGTGGGTTAATAAAACGTTGCATTGGTCAGAATTATGAAAGGTCACACTATAGTGTGTGGTGTGGACCTGTTGGGGTGGGAAGATTCGAGATTTTTTCTACTTCTACAAGAAGAGAGCCTATACAGTCACAAGTTTGCAAGGTTCTATGGGGCTATAATTCGTACCCTGGGCGTGAACCTGGTCAATAACGAAGGCTGAAAGAAAAGGCGAGTTCCGTTGAAGTTGCAAAAGTGATTAGAATGATATTGATAATCGTCCTGCTTGATATTAGTAATACAATACTTAGTTAGTGGTTGAGAGTATTACTTTTCTCTTTTGGCCCCCCCCCCCGCCTTCCCGCCTTCTAATATAGAGTTTTGTCATTCGCTTAGGTTCAAGACACTTTTTTCATTTTTTCCCCTTTCTTCATTTTTTCCCTCACACATCTCTCACAAGGCTAGAGAAATTGCAATCACTCTACTTTCTTGACAATTATTCCAGTCCACGAAGAAAAACTAACTGAAAGGTAAAGATCAATTAAACTCAGTACTCAATGGATTTATTCAATTTATTGTCTAAAGGCGCGAACATCAACCGGAAACAGAAAACCGAGCTAAAACAACTAGCCGGCCAGCGAACCGAGTCCGAAACTCCTGAAATCGAGAACAGGATAAATTTCTTTAATCCTCCTCGTCGTAGAGCCCCCGAACCGGTTGCGCATACCGAGAATAATGCACCTGTCATTGACAGCGAAAACGACGCTTTCAAGTTCCGCAAAACACATAAAATCAAGTCGAGTGGCGACTCGCCTATACCCATATCTAATTTCTCTGATCTTGAGAAACGGTACGACGTCAATGAACGGTTGTTGCGTAATATCGCGAAACTGGGGTTCGACACACCGACACCTGTTCAGTCAGAAGCGATCCCTGCCCTGCTTGAACAACGTGACCTTTTAGCGTGTGCTCCTACTGGTTCCGGTAAAACACTTGCATTTGTTCTTCCTATTATCGAGAAACTCGTTGAATTAAAGAATGCAAGATCCTCCTTTTCTTCTCAATCAAACGAGACTAACGAAAAGGAGCCTGAAAACGTCCTTTCGGCGCTGATTGTCAGTCCTACTCGTGAGCTTGCTAATCAGATCTACGAAGTCGCTATCCAGATCTCTCGCGGGCAAGGACTCGCAATTGCCCTGCTCAATAAAACCATGCTTGCAAAGCTGCGTAATAACAATGCAGGCACCAAACAGAAAATGAATTTAATTATAGCCACTCCTCAAAGACTTCTTGACGGTGCTAGACAGAAACTGTTTAGTTTAAACGCGATAAAGTACCTTGTACTGGACGAGTGCGACAAGTTGCTTGGAGACAGTGGATTTGTAGCACAAACCGACGAGATTGTAGGGTTATGCACGAACTCAGGGGTCGTTAAGGCAGTGTTCAGCGCTACGTTGCCCACAAATGTAGAAGAGCTTGCGCGCAGTGTTATGACGGCGAACCCGTGCCGGCTTATTGTTGGCCATAAAGACGGTGCAGCCACTGAGATCTCACAGAAACTAGTCTACTGCGGCTCAGAGTCTGGTAAACTGACTGCGATCCGGCAGATGCTTGCTGGCGGCAGTGTGAAGCCCCCTATTATTGTGTTTGTGCAGAGCGTCCAGCGCGCTAAAGCTCTTTTCCACGAACTGCTGTACGACAAAGTCAATGTCGACGTCATTCATTCCGAACTGTCGCAGAACCAGCGCGAACGGGTAGTTAACCAGTTCAAGCAGGGCGATATCTGGGTTCTAGTGTGTACTGATGTGCTCTCGCGAGGAATTGATTTCCAAGGCGTTAATTTAGTTATCAACTACGACGTCCCTGGCTCTGCTCAGGCGTATGTCCATCGTATTGGACGTACTGGGCGTGCTGGGCGTGCCGGATCTGCAGTCACGTTCTACACCAACCAGGACGTTGAGTCGCTTTCGCCTGTGGTCAATGTAATGAGACAGAGCGGTATAGAGATCAGCGACTGGTTAATAGCAGCTACGCGCAAGAAGCGGGGAACCAAACCTGTTGTTCGCGATGCCATTTCCACTGTTCCCAAGGTCGTTAAACGCAAGCAACGGCAACGGCGCGAGATGATTGATGCGTCTAAACGAAGAAACGCTGTTTGAATCTAGGTGTTAAGTACATATTGTAAATAAGCTGAGCAAACGAACGGTTATAGATTCAGCATTAATAGAACAACATTGATTGACATTGATTGACATTGATTGACATTGACTGAGATTGATTCATAGCAGAGCAGTTCTATTACAACCGATGATCTAATATGGATATAATATAGTTATGCGGGGCTCATGCGAGGCTGCAGATTATGCACCTCACATGCATTGTGCTCACCTGCATAATGCACTCGGTTCTATCAGTGTGCTTATGCTTAGCACGTTCAGTGCGTTGGCGACATATAAACAGCAGACAGTAATAAAAGTTTGAAAATAAAGAAGGATATGTTCATGAAATACATATTCGTGAAATATGACATGTATTTAGAATATGCGTATGCGGAATTTATAGGATCTAACCAAAACAAGTAGCGCTGTCAAACGAAACAAACAACGGAACAAATCGCGCTTGAATCTTGGAATCTTGGAATCTCAGAATTTTAGAATTTTAGAATCTCAGAATTCAGGAAACAACAAAAAACAACAGGGAACCAGTTATCTCTTTAACCCGTGATCATTGCACTGCACTGCCCTGTCAAGTTCAGACCAGCTACCCAATTAAACACCAGGCGCAGCACGTGGTGCCGACAATATATTAATCAACAACAAGAAGGGCAGAAAGAGCAAAAGAGCAAAAGAGCGAAAGTGCGAAAGGGCTCTAGGTTCTAAGGCTCTAAGGGGAAAGGGCATGCTTAACATTGAAGCAGCCATGATTTCATGACTCAACGACTTCAGAAACGACGAGTTCTTCGTCTTCGCCAAGAACGTCTTGACAAGTCCAGGCGATTTCTGGAACGACCACTTTAGACTCGTCAATTACGTTGATTTGCGAGGTGTCGATTTCTGGGTAGACGAGATCAAACAGTTTATCGGTTTCATGGTTCTGGTTAGCGAGCTCGATCTCATAGAATCTCTGGGCCATTTCGTACTGCAAATCGTACATGATCGGTTCGTACACGAAAGGCTTGCTGTGCCAGAGCTTGTCTGTAGAGTTGAACGCCCAGGCTCCTTGCTGGACATTAGCGTACCTCGGGTACTCGTCCTTCAACAGCTCTTCGTAATTCTCCTGCATGAACGCATGATGCCCCTCGAACTGCGTCCTCCTGATTTTGGTCACGTTCTCAACGGTGTAGCTGTGCAAGTTCTTGCAGTAGACTTTCGGCACGGCGGGGTCGGTCTGAGCCAGCCCAGTTATATCTATATACAACCCCGTCTGCATGTCGATGAACCGTCCATCAATCAAATTCTTTCCATTGCCCTTTATCCGCTCCACGTAGTACGGGTTCATGTCAATAAGGTACTTATAAAGACCCCTGTCGCCAACAGCAACCACTGTGCGGTTGAACTCGCCAGCCAACCGGTCCAGCGCGCGAACCGGCATCTGGATATCGTGGTCGGTGTCCCATGGAAGCGTCATCCCGTTCCATCGGTACCCGAGCATAGACCCGTGCCCGTACCAGAAGTACAAGTCGATGGCCTCGGCAAAAGCCTGCCAATCAACTGCGATCCTGTGAAGAACCTTTTGGTGCTCGCGGAACCCAACAAACCCTCTAAAGAACCTCCAATCGTAATGGTTTCCGCCCTTCAGTCTCGGGTCCGAAATCTCGATTTCAAAGAAGTACTTTCCAGCCGTGGGCGCTTCTTTGTCGCCAGTATACAGCGACTGTTTATGCTGCTCAGGTATGTCGTCGCTTTTCAGCATTTCTTCGACTGGGAGTACGAAATCGTCAGGAGAAAGACGGGGGTACAAATACGCCGTGCGGTCAGTAACGATTTCCTGCGGCTTGATGTTCAAAGTGTAGTACCGAGAAGGCAGAATGTGGCCCATCTGCCGGTGCAAAAGACTTCTGTCGTGGTGCCACGGTTTATACTGCCGCACGTCTTTGTTGTCGAGAACATGAATGACCCTGTACGGGATTGACAGCTCGTGCTTGCAGTAGAGCTTGCCAATAAGCATTTTCTCCTGCCAGGTGCTTTTCGTGAGCGTTAAAGAAGAAACCTGTTTCCCAGGATCCAAAGAAGTCAGTAAAGGAAACTGTTCTGGGTCCAGGTCTTTGTTTTCGTAATGCTTCGTGTCTTCGAGGTCGACCCAATGCGACCAATTGAAGGGCACGTAATTTATATATGAGAATAGAGGCCTCGCGTCGTACAGAAACTGCGGTCTGGTGACATCGTTGGCGTCGTATTCGGGGAAGCTCACCTTCATCGAATACGAACATAGTTCAGAAACCTCTGGTTGCGAGAGGAAATGAGTTAACCAAATAACGCCAGCGATCACAGTGAGCAATAATAGCCTTTTAGTCCACATTGTCTTGTGACCCTGTTTGCGTGTGTACAGAAATCTCGCGAAATGTGTGTGGTTTGCGGTTCAGAAATAATGCTTGAAATACGCCTTTTTGACAGCAGTCAATTATTAATTATCGACGGGGTCCGCAAACAAAATATAATATCGGAGGATTCTTTGAGGGCGATATATCTGGCTAAGTAACAACGATGAAACTGGTGGATGACTATCTTGCGTTTGCCCTTGATCTATTTATAATAGTCCCGCCTCAGCGCCGATTTTTCCCTTGTGAAATTGAGAAACGGGGTGAGATCGATGCGAAATTAACTTAAGCACTGGGAAACAGTATCGTGCGCCTGAGTAAAGAAACAAGTTTATTAGAACATCTTTCAATATATATATAAAAATATATATGTTTCCAACACCATCGACACAACACGGTTAAGGGTTCCAGTGTTGAGGCCCTTTTTTTAAGGTACCCACTGATGATCTTATTATTTCGTCTACGTTACGGTGATAAACCTTATTCCAATCTTTTTCTGTTAGCCAGGAAAAATACATAGTGACTCTTTTATTACACATAAATATGATCGTTAATGATCTAAAGTGGAAGGGTGGTGATTGAGCGCCACGCAATATCCTCTAAAAACAGCTATGTCATCCGTTTTCTGGGATTATAATCTGTGCGGTGATACCCTGTGACCGTTATGCAAGTAGAAACAGAAAAAAAACGATTTATCAGCGTATAGCATGCATGCAGGGTAAAGCACAATGACGCATATGAGTTTAGGGTGTCAACAAAGGCCGAAGGAGTACCTTCTAAAGCCGACTCAAATACACATCCGGCTCTTACGGGAGTGGAAATCATTTGATCTACTTCACAACTAAGCTTTATTTACTCTATTAGTGAGTTAGGTACTCAGAAAATCCGGGAACAAATTAACGCTCCGAGCTGCGTTTCTGTTTGCTGTTATTAATGGTTTACTTTTCGCATCGGACTATGAAGCAATTATTTCCATCTATGATACCCGAGATTTTTATGCGTCTCCTGATTTTGGTTCATTAAGGGTATTTTTCAATTGAGGCTTTTAGTACCAGTAAATGTACTACATAAATATTCGTATTCCATCTTACTTGGAGAAAAAGATCTGACTGTGTTTCAAGAATGTGATGTGTGCTTGTCTCACACTATTCTCGCAGGTATTTCCAAGTGCATTCAGTGTTTCAGTTTCAGCAGGAGCGATGATTCTCAATGGGCAAAGAAATAATCATGGTGCACAAGAGGACAGATAATCATCTTTTCAACATGAAAGAAAATATTTCGTATAAAATATAGTCATTTTGTGACGACACATTTGACGTGTGCGCTAATAACTCGAGGATTTGTCTATGGTGGAGGAGCGAACCTCACTGATGCTGACACACGTCGGATCTTCGGATCTTCGGAGGTTCAGCAAGCCGCAAAAAAGCTAGGCATAATAGTAACGTCATCATAGATATCTCAGCGGTTTTAGGTCTGTTGAGATCAAGTTTATATTTAGACTGTGAAAGTTGGAGACGATTAAGAGATTGTGCGGTATTTGAAAACGACTCCAAGACAATTAAAGAGACGGTTTTTTGGATAACATGAATAGTGACAAGTATGTATTGTACGGTGTTGTATACGAATATTTTCTGTATACATTTGTTGGTCGAGTTCTGTTTGTTTCATGGGATATAGTGTCAGCACTGACGAAAATGTATTATCTGAGCACACCCTCCTGTTGAGAGCCACGTACGTCACCGCAATAGCACGTGATAGGACAAGTGGCTGGACTACATTCTCTATCCGGTATACGCATCCACTGGATACTCAAGTATAAATAGGATGGTGAAACAACCTAAATAATCAATTGGAATAATATACATTTGGACTTACATCCCGTTTCAGTCTAAGTATAGCTTGAATGATCTTACCC
>JAJLWC010000106.1:0-11306 GCA_030674195.1 Starmerella stellata | reverse complement strand
GGTGGGGGTAACGGCCTCTTCATTCGTATTTCCCTCATTGGCAAGATCAGCTTCCAATCCCAGATTGTGGGGGACGCCAGCTACTCCAGAGCCGGAGGTTGAAGTGACTGGTGACTGGTGCGTGTCCTCAGGGTTGGGGTGGGGAATTAGTGGAGCCCGGTGCTCATCCTCAGAGCTGGAGTGCGCACTGACTGGAGCATAGCGTGTGTCCTCAGCGCCGGGGTTGCGGATAGCCGGGGGTACTCTCCCGTCAACAGCATACGTGTCGCTGGGTTGATGGCGCGTTGAGGTTGTTTGAGTTGGAGGTCTGTGCTCGTACGAGAACATTCGCTCATTTATGGGTTTTTTAGGGACATGCAGGTACTTGTGATTGTCGAGCTCGCGTTTGAGAGGAATTTCCTTGTCTCCTGAAGAGTCGGGAAAGTTATGGTATTCGGACATTGGAGGTGGGCGAAGGAAAAGTGGAGTGGGTTTCGCAGGACTTATATAGTAAAATTAGTCCCCGTTTGTGGCACGGGCGCGGTGTGGTCCTTTCGACGGCAGGGACGCGTCTGCCCTCGCCCTTATTTCTCTCGCTTGTGTGATACGAAGCCACTAAAAGACATAGCCGAAGAACTTGAAATCATGCGTACTGGTAAAAATAAATAATTCGTATACTGGTTTAGCGTGTATATGAACAGGGGGCGTGAACCAGGAATTGATGCCCCCAGTTCCTTAAATTTTAGGGTCTTCTTATATATCCGCGGTTGCTTTGGGCGCGCGACAAATTGGCAGATAAGAACATCGATTGTGTGAGAGAAATTATGCAGTTAAAGATGTGAGAAAATGACGTGGCTGTTTGGTGGGGCAGTCACCATATATTCGTATTATAGGGCGAATTCAGTTCATAAAAAATAGGCCCGTCGATAGCTTGAACGTCCGAACGTAAATTAGAGAAGCATTTTAAAAAATTAAAAAATATTGAAATTGTTGAAATTGTTGGAGTTATATCCTGAGTATACGACTCCAGAACTGGTATTGAAATCAGCTAAAGTATATACAGCTATCTAGGCCCTTATATAGTAGATAGAGACATACACACGGTATGGTAAACCTAGGGTAGTCCTATTGTACAACCCGGTTTCCAACAATTATTGTTGGAGTATGATGTCACCTGAGAGACAGAATACGCCTGATTGACCTAAATAGACTGAGATTAAGATAAGGTACATACTGTTAAGTGAGAGTTTATATAGAGGAGAGGGATGACATAAGCCTTAGGCTCCAACAATTATCATTTATACAGTTTTGAATTTATTGCTTTATATAGTAATGTGGGCTTTGCCTGCATGACGGGGGCATTCTCGGTCGTCAGAGTTGTCATCGCCTCGTTCACAGCTTCGAGTTGCATGTTTACGTGCTGCGAATTCATTTGTTTCATAGTCAATACGGAAGCCATCGACTGCTCAATCTGCGCTTCAGTGGTGGCGTCCCCAGTAAGAGTTTTGTACAGGGGGTTTCACGGTACTTGGTCAACATGCCTAAGGCTCGTCCTTCCTCGTTCTCTTTTTCGCTGTTTTCTTGGTTTCTCTCAACGACCTCGAGGTCCTCAAATGCACCTGGCTCCTCTAGGCCTTCTATGTGAGCTACACGAGCTGCACGGACCGCACATGCGCTCGGCATGGCAGCTTCCTTTCGAATATTCGCATACTGCGACGGCTCACTGGCCGTAGAGATCAACCGGTTAATATTGGAGACCTGCGTCTGCCTGGTGTACACGTGGCCTGTCTTCTTGCTCATTTCCGCTTCGCTGGGGACGTCAGTCTCGCCGCGATTGTAGTACGGAATTACGGGTGTGTCTCTTTCGCTCTCTGCGCGGATTTCGCGGCACAGGCAGAGCATTAGCACTTCTCTGGTCCACGCGTCTTGCTGCAAGCCGTGCCCGAAAACACGGTTGCAATTCACGCTTTTGCTTTTGTAGCTGGGGCTCTTTTTCCACTTAAACATCCTGTTTACAATACTTTCGACGTTCATGTTGTCTAGTAAAACGATTCTCCCCTCCCCTTATAACTCCTAAATTCCCCGCTAACTAATAACTCTATTTCTTCCCAAATAGACACATTCCTCTTTGGTGATATTGTTTGGATATGCAGGCATCCAAGCTTTGTCCATATTCATCGCATCATTTGGATATGCAGTGCCGAAAACGGTAGGTTGACGTGTGACACTGCGTCATGTGCGGTTCAGCACACACAACTAGGTGATATTATATCTCATCCGAATTGGGCATTATTATGCAGAGCAGAATCTTAACTGTGCGACATTATGCGCATGTGCAGTGCATGTGCAGTGCATGTGCAGTCATATCAATAGGTGACGCATGCGATTCCATAACTACGCATGTCGTCCATGTAATCTACATAACAGACAGTGACATACACATGGTATGATCAACCTAAGGTAGCCTCTTGTATAACCCGCTTTCCAACAATGACAGTATTTAAGTGTAGGCTGATGCTCGAGTGCAAGCGTAATGCCAGATGAATATTTAGTTATTCAGAACAGGATATTCATGCTCGTTTGCTAGATCATTCGACATTATAACCAGGTAGTCTGCTTGACTATTTCTGCACTCGACCCCCCCCCTTACCGTTTATGCAGGCTACATAGCAAAACGCAGTGTTTAGTGTTACATAACTCGGAAATCCAAGAACCAGACGTATGAACGGCGCTGTTAAATGAAAAAACTGTAAGGTCTCTAAATCGCCTAATTTTTGAACATATAAGTGGTGAGGCCAAATGATCCAATCTGGCGTTCTAATTAACGTCTATTTCTTTTCTGTTCCTGTTTTATACATTCAAACAGTTGACCAATGATATGCGTCCGATCACACAGTTTGCACCATCAACGACTGCGTTACATAAGCACTATACTGTGAACAGTGTGAACGGCGCTGTTAAATGAAAAAAATGCAAGGTCTCTAAAGTGCCAAATATTTAACATATACGCTTGCATAAGGGTTTAAAGAGTGATTATATATTTTGTTTGCACTCCATTGCAGTTCTTTATTGCTTTATACATGCGCATCAGACAAGTGTAATGGTGTGTACTCACAGAGATCATTACGTAATTGATCGATCTTACGATTGATATGATATTGAAAATAGAAGGGAAGGAATAGGAGCAGCGTTCAAATTAAAACGCAGAAATCTTCTGAATGTGTCAGTAAATCCGCTCATTGAATATTGGGTCATTTGGAGACCTCATATATTTTGTCACTCAACAGCTCCGTTCGGCAAATCCCTGGAATCTCTCGTTGCATACTGGTGATGAACCTCGGCAGTCGTATCTTGTATGTTTAGTAATAATGGCTCAATATGATCAACCTCAATACTAGGACACGGACATTCAAGCTATACTAGCCTGAAACCAAGATTACGGTTGTATTTGATTCCTGCTGATTATCTAGGGAGTTTGCAATCTTACTAAAAATTGTTTTTTTGGTGGATACGCTATCAGGATTAGATATATACACCAGCCACTCTAAAGTCACACGATAACGTACGTAGTTCTTAACGAATAGCATCTAATGGTTTGGATTCTACTATTAAGCCATTCTACTGATATAAGTGCAATTGAATTGAACAGACGGATGGCGAAGGCGTTTCTATGAATACCGGAATTATAGCTGATTTTCATTTACGAAATCCAGCAATTGTACACTTGTATAGTGAACTATTTACTAACTGTGACCCTTAAATAAGTCACGCGTGTGCTAAACGTTCTGGAGAAGTTGCAACCTCTTCACTATTGCACCGTATAATATTATTCTAATCGTATCGTTGTAGTTCAATAAGATGTAGGACGTGGCTTTTTGCGGCAACATTAAAGCGAAACTGTGCCTCAATGTATCTATACGAATGGTCTCGCTTTAACCTTGATCACGGTAGCACGCAAGCCCCCTATTCGCTATTTATTCCATTTGGTTCTGCACAATACAGTTCAATGCCGAGTACCCAATGCTGGCTCTACAGATATAATCAATCAATGTAATCAGCGACCTTTTCGGCAAGCGGAGCGTTGGTACCAAAGCGAGGTAAGTTTGTTGCCCCAAAGCATTAGAAGTGTGCCTTTCCTATACTTTTGCTCACACTTCCCACTCTGAATTCTCACATCAGGACCTCAGCAATTGCGTTATCATACCGATGGTTGTTTTGGTACGCTCTTTCTCTATATCCAGAGAGCGCATGGCTGCTTGGCCTTGGAAACGCATCCGTTTTCTTTATTTAGAACCTCTTTAAACGTCGATCGCATTATTTATGCTGGTAGCCGCATCCGTTTCTCACCTCCTGTGCCCTTCATGAGATGTTCATGTGTCCTTTTAAAGGGTTGTGGCTCACCAAGTAATAAGAATTGAACTACAAGACGTCCACAACACCTTCAGGAGAGAAATACGCATGAACAAAGACGATTGCACAATCTGGTTTGAACAATGTGGGGTTCTATTGCACAGTCGTTGGAGACTGATTGACCAACACCGGATCCACTACGCTTGAACACAGTATAAACAGGTTGAATTCAGGCATAGAAAACCATCCCGTATTACAGTGTCTGCTTATTTGCAGCCACGGGCCGGTTTCTATAAACTAAATTCACACTGTAACACATATTCACGGTGATTGCCCCACAAATTAGCCATGCCAGTTTCTCACATCGTCAGGTGCATAGATTTTCCCACACAATCGACGTTCACACCAGCTAATTCGTCTCGCGACCACAGGAACTGCGCATATATATGTACATGCTAAATACCAGGAACTGGGGGCACCAGTTCCTAATGGCAAGTCTAACCATATATACGCTAAATAAGTATGCTAATAAGTTATATCTAATAGGTCGCACAGTCGTGTTCTTCGGCTATGTTTGTGGCTTCACACAATACAGGCGAGAGCATCAAGGGTGAGAGAATTGTATAAAGGAAATACCTGTGGGGACAATGGCGTACAGTCAAAGTAGTCTCTTTCGCCCTCTGCGCGGATTTCGCTGCACAGGCAGAGCATTTGCACCTTTGTGGTCCACGACTCTTGCTGTCACCGGTGCCCGAGGATACGGTTGTAATCGACGCTCGGTTTGCTTGTGTAGCTATGGCTCTTTTTCCAGGTAAACATCCTGTTCACAATACTTTCCATATTCTTGGTATAACGATAGGTGGTTTTGGTGATATTACGGAATATGCAAACACCCTCATTTGTGCGGACTGTGCGCACCAATTGCATACACATACAACGTTAGATTGATGAGATATGCAGCGTAGGATCTTAACTGTGCGAAAACCCTCAATTGGTTGTGCTTTTTTTTTTACTTTTTGAATTTAATAATTATGCCGCAAGCCCAGAAGTGGAACGGCTTCGTCTCTTTGTGAAGAGCGATTAAGCCGAAACATAGCGAAATAACACAGCTGCAACTTAATTGCACTGCAAGCGCGCCTACATACTGCGTGACTCAACTGTCATTAACAACCTCGGTGTTGATGTCCATGCCGTAATCGCCCAGAGTGTCGCCCTCGAAACTGATCCACCTGTCGATTCGGTAGTAGTCGTGTTCCTTTACTTCCTGAGTATCAACAGGCGGCCAGCGCGAGCCGTTGTCTACGAATTTGAGGAATCTAACAGCAAGCGGTCATCACCAGGAAGGAAAGGAATAAGGCCTTTAGAGCACACAATTAAACACTTTGCTTTACCAATAGCAGTCGACAATTCGACATGAATGTCTATTGTGGTACAATTAGTGATTATATCGTTAAATGTCGCACCTTTAGAAGTTCAATTTAGCCACGCCCAGGAACGTAGTAGCCATATCTGGGAAATTTGACCGACACACACACGATATGGGCAAACAGTAAAAATATTTTTGCGAAATTGGCTTTTCAGAGGCTTTTAACCCCTCATAGAAGACCCAAGGTGTAACACAATTCAGTTTGCTACATCATGGAATATAGGAGATTTATATAACCTGTTAGACCTAGAATCCTGCCTATCTAGAGTCAGACCAAAACTACGTGATGTAAAGTGTAAAGTCAATCAGGTGTACATAATAGCTAGGCCTTGTACAGACGTCTAGTCCCAGTCCCTACATACGGATAGAATGCAGGAGAGCTCATGTTAGCTCCAACATAACCCGCTATTTGTATGGCTTTCTGTATACATTTCGGAATACCTGGTGTCTTTGGTGCTACAGTTTGTGGTGTCCAATGTGCCATTTTGAGAGTGATTTCAACGAGATATTCGAGGTTTCCATAAAAACAGCGACAGAAATTAGGTAGTAGACCATTACGGAGGAAGTATTCTAACATAAACGTAACAAATATGACCAGCGTAATAGTTATAGAGGAAATAAAGTCTAAGATCGGGAAAGTGGTCCACATTTCATGTTGATCATGTTTTCTGCCCAGAATCGTTAGACAGACAAATTGTTTAGACGACTGTGTAAAATTCTCGTAAAATTCTCGTTTTATAGCGGTTCTCTGGTGTGTTTGACTCCTTACACTACATACACCAAATAAAGGCTTTCATATCTACGTGATCTAAAAAAACAAGAAACAACTTCTGGATCGAGTCATTGGTTTGGCGCTGGGCATCTGATGTTTCAAATCAGGGAGTTAGGATTTTATTTGTTGCATTCTTTGACATTATAAACAGATAGTCTACTTGCCTATTTCTGCGCTCGACCCCCCCCTTACTGTTTACGCTACATAACAAAACGTAGTGTGTAGTGTTACATAAGTCTAAAATCGAAGGATCAGACGTGTGAACGGCGCTGTAAAGACACCAGAATCTAATGCATATTACAGGAAATCGATAAAAATAGCGGGTTATGTGAATCTCCTATATACATGGACTTAGCACACTAGGTTGTATTACACTTTGGGTCTTCAAACTTCCACGAGTCGGTGTCGCCTTTTACAATGCCACTGTCCAACGAAGCAGAAGCGAGTTCGTCCAGTACAGGCCTCATAGGCCGTTGATAATTCCGTTTGCGGTCGAGTGGCCGTTTTACACGCCCACATTCATCACTTGAAGTCCTTCGGCCAACTGCTCAGGGTCCATGGATTCTCCGGCTGGATCTTTAGACGTATTTGTACGTGAAAAGACGGTCCTTTGGGTGTCGATGTCATCGTAAAGGTGTTCAAAGAAACTGGACTCGATATCCCCTGGCATACTGTCATCGAAGTCATCAAACACGTCGCTCCACGTCGCTTCATTCAGCTCGTCCAACACGCCGTCGTAAATACCCGATTTTTGGATACATTCCAAACTCTGAGGGTTTTCTTCTATCGAGTTAAACACTTCCTCGAAAACAGCTTTGTCCAGCAGCGGTGACTTTTCAGTTCGGTTGTTGACGGAAGGGTCGACGAGTGTGCAATTGCACTTAATGCCGGCAGCAATCACTAGCTCTCCAGTTTCCGGGTCATTTATTTTCGCAGTGGTGTTGTAGCGGTACCGATCGATGATATCATCCACGTCGAAGGAAAACTCCTTAAGCAACGCAAAGTAATCACGGGTTTCCTCCTCAGTCATCGCAATTGTAGAGACACAGATCTTGTCGAGCAGCTCAATGTACGACAACGTCGCCGGACAATCAATGCTAGCATAAACTGGGAATCCGTACTGCTGCAGCGACCTGGCGACCAACTCGGCTAGCGGCAGAGGGGTTTCTCCTTCACCAGTCATGAGGTTTTCCGGTATACCGGCAATAATCGGACAGTCGAATCTGGACCATAACTTGTACCAAGCTTCCGTAAAATACCCCGATATCTTGTCACTAATGTCGTATTTGACAGAACTGGCATCTTCGTCAAGAATGTTTACAGCTTCCAAGTCCAAACGCCTTCCGACATCAGCCAGGAATTCCAGAGGGGTTCCAGGATTAGGGAACAAGCCATTAATTTGCCACAGAGCTATGCAAAAGGCCAAGCGTTTATTTTCGCCAAACGCTTCCACCATATCCGGGTTAATCGTGTCGTATTCATTGACGTAGTTCATCCATCCATGCGGGTCTATTGATACTAACTGTATCGCACTCAACACGTCCGGAATCGAGAACGCGGCTTTCAAGTTTGAAGCCAAGTCACGGGCACCAAATAAAACCTCGGACTCCATCGAGCCCGCTTCGTGCGCCTTTGCCAGCAGATGAGACTTCTCGATAATCAATTCAGAACCCTTTGTCGCCTGTGAGGGGTTACAGGGCCCATGAGCAGTCGGTCCCAGATTGTGGGGGACGCCAGCTACTCCAGAGCCAGGGTTGGAAGTCGCTGGAGCCCGGTACAAGTCCACGGAGCTGGAGTGGGGAATTAGTGGAGCCTGGTGCGCGTCCTCAGGGTTGGGTTTGACAATTAGTGGAGTCTGGTGCGCGTCCTCAGAGGTGGAGTGGGAATTGACTGGAGCATAGCGTGTGTTCTCAGCATTGGGGTTGCGAACGGCCAGGGGTCCTCTCCCATCAACCGCATGCACGTTGCTGCGTTGATGGCGCTTTGGGGCTGCTTGAGTTGGAGGTCTCCGCCCGTACGAGAACATTCGTTCACAGATAGCACTTTTAGCGTCATACGGGTACTTGGGAATGTCGATTTTCATTGGTTCCTTGTTTTTTGATGCTCTGAAAAGTGACGTATTTTCCGTGGAGCTGAGAAAGCTATGGCGGTTGGTCATTGGAGGTGGGTGAAGGAATAATAAACGGTGTTCGCAGTGCTTATATAGTAAGTGCGGTTTCCGCTTTTGGACAAACGCCCTAAACGCCCTAAACGCCCTAAACGGAAAGACTTTGCGATGACGTGTTGAAGAGTAGACTTGCATTCGGCACAGAATTATCATACCATTCTTATTTGGGCGTAAACTTATCTTTGTGCGGCTATCACAACAACGTGCTATATGACATTTAAGCTTATGAAGTAAAACCAGGCTTTCATACCAATATAACAGCTGTCAAAGTACATATCCTATACCATTCACATCGCATATGCACTCTGCTACGTATACCTATATAAATATCTGTTCTTGCTTTCATGACTAGGTCACCCGGTGCATTGCATCACTCAGGTCACTTCATGCTCCACCATTAGGCAACGGGAAATTCGGGTCGAGCGGATTTTTGGACTATTCCTTCTATCCGTGACGAACGAATTCATTGTGAACAGGATGTTTATCTGGAAAAAGAGCCAAAGACCCGCACGCACCCCCAGCGACGCGTGCAACAGAAAGGTGCAAATGCTCTCTCTGTCTATGCCCCATTTGAGGCTGTTCAGGCTAATGTTGTACAGACGGCTGTCAGGCGCTAGAGAGAATGTTGCTTTGCAGCTAAACAACGTAGTTCAAAACCAAAGAACATGACTGTAGCACGTGTTTGGTTTATGTGAACCCTTGAGTCTATCTTAGAATCAAACACTGGTCTTTGTCCTTGTCCGTGCGGCTCGCTTTGTATGTAGCTTGCTGCTTCATAAGTTAAGGCCTTGCAATTCGTCAAAGGCCATATCGCTGGGGCTCGACCTAGACGCTCATATGCACCTCAAATGCGCTCGCATTGTAATTGTTGTTCGTTGTTTGGGGGTCTTTCTACCGCTTTGACCCACCTTCATTAGTCATCGCTGCACATTACACTGGTAGCACAGGCACGGTGTTGTCCTTTCGATGGCGGGGACGTGCATACCCTCGCCCTTATTTCTCTCGCTTGTGTGATACGAAGCCACTAAAAGACATAGCCGAAGAACTTGAAATCATGCGTACTGGTAAAAATAAATAATTCGTATACTGGTTTAGCGTGTATATGAACAGGGGGCGTGAACCAGGAATTGATGCCCCCAGTTCCTTAAATTTTAGGGTCTTCTTATATATCCACAGTTACTTTGGGCGCGCGACAAATTGGCAGATAAGAACATCGATTGTGTGAGAGAAATTAAAGATGTGAGAAAATGACGTGGCTGTTTGGTGGGGCAGTCACCATATATTCGTATTATAGGGCGAATTCAGTTCATAAAAAATAGGCCCGTCGATAGCTTGAACGTCCGAACGTAAATTAGAGAAGCATTTTAAAAAATTAAAAAATATTGAAATTGTTGAAATTGTTGGAGTTATATCTCGAGTATATGACTTCTAGAACTGGTATTGGAAGCAGATAAAGTATATACAGCTATCTGGGCCCTTATATAGTAGATAGAGACATACACGCGGTAATGCTTAACCTAGGGTAGTCCTGTTGTACAACCCGGTTTCCACAATTACACATCCTTTGCATGCTTGTGAGCTATATAAACATCAACGGCTATTATATCATTATGTATCGTACAGGACTTTGTTTGATAATCTCACCCGGGTCAGTGTCATCTTTTACAATGCCACTATCCAACGAAGCAGAGTCAAATTCGTCCAGTACAGTTCTCAAAGGCCGTTGATAATTCCTTGTGCGGTCGAGTGGCCGTTTTACGGGCCCACATTCATCGCTTGCGGTCTTCCAACTAACTTCTGAGGTTCTCCAGCCGGAACTTGGACTTATTCGTACGTGAAAAAACAGTTCTTTCAGGATCAGTATCAAACGCGTCGTCCAAAATCGCTTCATTCAACTGGTTCAACACGCCGTCGTAAATACCCAATTTATGGATACGTTTCCACCTCCGAGGGTTTCCTATTTCCGAGTCCACCGGTTACTCAAATACCGCGTTGTTCAGCAGCGATGACATGAGGGTGTAGTAGTTGACGAAAGGGTTGACGAGTGTGCAATTGCACTTAATGCCGGCAGCAACCACTAGCTCTCCAATTTTCGGGTCATTTATTTTTGCGACGCTGTCATAGCGGTACCGATCGATGATATCATGCATGGAGAAAGGAAACTTTTTGAGCAGCGCAAAGTAATCACGGGTTTCCTGGCGAGTCATGGGGATCATAGCGACACAGATCCTGTCGATAAGCTCAATGTACGACAGCGTCGCCGGATGATCAGCGTTAGCATGGACTGGGAATCCGTACTGCTGCAGCGACCTGGTGACCAGGTCGGCCAGCGACCGAGGGTTTCTTCCTTCACCAGTCATGAGGTCTCTCGGTATACCGGCAACAATCGGACAGTCAAATTTGCACCATAAGAAGTACGGGTATCCCTCGAAATACCCCGATATCTTGTCACAGATGTCGTATTTGATAGTACTGGCATCCTCGGCAAGAATGTTTACAGCGTTCGAGTCGAATTTGCCTTTAACATCAGCCAGGAATTCCATAGGCGTTTCAACGTGGGAAAACAAGCCAGTTTTTTGCCACAGAGCTAGGCAAAAGGCCAAGCGTTTGTT
>JAJLWC010000105.1:0-11863 GCA_030674195.1 Starmerella stellata | reverse complement strand
CTGGATACTCAAGTATAAATAGGATGGTGAAACAACCTAAATAATCAATTGGAATAATATACATTTGGACTTACATCCCGTTTCAGTCTAAGTATAGCTTGAATGATCTTACCCTACACCCTAGGCTAATCTCATCGCACACTATTACTAAGAATCACACTCTGTATACAAGATACTGCTGCAGAGGTTCAACAATAATCATCTGGTCTTACTATTCTAACTAGGTCACTCGGTGTATTGCGCCACTCAGGTGACTCACTACTCCAACATGGAGCCCAACGGGTGTGTTTGCTCCGTAAACCACTCCCCCTTCAACAACTCTGAGACCCGCACTCGCGATCTCAGGACACGTGTATTGACCAGACTCTAAGTCTAGGTCCTTTTCAACATCATACTCTAGCCGTGCCGCTGAACTCACTTATCTAATCACATCCCACGGAATTTGAGCACCTCTCAAGGGAGTGATAGATAACCAGCTTCTAGGGACATCTTTAGAGCGTAACTGCAACTACGCTCGTGTTCGATAGGCTCGTTTCACATTTAACAACCGACCACCGAAACGTTGGCAAATAAGCAGCATGCGTGCCTTCCGTGCCTCTCCCGTCACGGAATGGGGATACTTGACGCGTATCCTCAAAATTGGTTGTCACAGTAACCTTGGCGTCACTAGTACTGAGCTGATTCCTCCTACTAGAAGACCCCTCCTAGGGCTGCAAGGATCCAACGATGATCCTGGGATATCCAAGTTCTTCCTTAGATCTTGAGACTCCCCCCATTTCAAATAAAAACCTCGTCTCCGGACGCGACCATCAATACATTGTGTATAAACTGCTCCTCAATGCTCTGCATTGGGTACACACTGCGACTCTCTGCCCCAAATGCTACCTGGGTTCGACGCTGCACGCAAGGGAGTACTTTCTCATGAGACATCATTCCAACTAGTGACATCCGACCGACTCATACATTGCGTCGCATCCAACTCAGCTGCAGTAAGGCATAGAAGCCGCACCCAACAAAAACTACATCAAAAAACTACATCACAATTGCTCGCGACGAACGTTCCAAGAATACGCTTGCAAACAGGACCTCTCCTCAGACTTACCAGACACTACCGGAACTGATCTCTTCACAGACACAGGTCCCAAGGGAGCCTTCTCACTGAAGACTCTAGTTCCGAAGAAATCGAAAGCTCTGATGGACACCTATCAAACAGGAACCAAGACAAGAGGAGACACCTATCAAAAGGATGATCAAACCAGAAACTCGCAAAATGGTTTCAACTGATCCCGCCCTTCAGGTTCCCCAAACAATCCCTGACCCTACTACGAACACAGTTCCCGAACAATAAACCGCATACAATAATTACTGACAAAGGCTCGCAAGTCACCAACCAACGGTTTCAACGCGTACTGCGCAATCACGGGGTCGACCTCCGTAGCTGAGCGTTTGATGCGTGCCGTTAAAACAGGTGACTCGGCCTTCCCCATCACTGCCCTCAGGATTTCCGTCTTCAGCCATCGAACACCTTGTGAACGTCAACAATCCACAATTCCATGTTCGAAATGAGATCAAAAGACATCTCGTGGCTGCTGCTACATACCGGAGAAGAATCACATACTGACGTGCCCCAGCTAACTGATGCACCTTTCAAGGGAGCACCTGACCCACTGAGAAACATGCTAATTAGTCTGCACGCCTTCGGCCAATGTGGCTGGTCCGTAGACAACACCCAACGACAAACAAGGAATATCAGCACTCGTTCCCGGCAATCTACCTCGGTTATCGTCTGGACAAGCGGTGCTGCATTCCCCTACCGCTCAAGGGAGTAATTACCGACTGCCACAACAGACGATTTTTGCCTTCTCTCAGGACAGGTCTCATCTCTGCCAACTACTCCACGATACATGCCGCTCACCTACTGACGGCTACGTTGACTCCACATTCCGCCTACAATATCTCGCGGCCCCATTCAAGAGGAACTATGATAAGTACGTGACTGCCTTCCGACTGACAGCGCCATCTCAGACAATGACCGAGACTCGTCCCCTCCGCACCGGCCTAGTGATACTGAATCAGAACCATCACTGCCAGTGGATGCCCCCTGCCTCGGATGAAAATCACGACGAACCCATTCCTCACCTAACAACCTCTATCTTTGACAACTCGATGCCAAACGTTCCTTTACGTCCCCATCGATAAAAAGTACACCTCTTGACGCCGAACTTGCTACTCAGCTGGAATTTCAAGCCGACGGGCAACCTCAGGCGTTTATCAAACAAGCTGGATGGAAACCCCGTCAGACCTTCTCCAGACTAAAGCAGGCCTATGCAGGCCTATGCAGGCCTCTTTCAGAATCTGGTCACAGGTGGTATCGATCCGGGGTAGGAAAATTAAACTTCCTGACCCGGACACGACCTGACATTGCGTTCGCCACCAGCCAACTGAATCACCGATATAACCGACCTCAATCACAAATTACATCGAAACCCTACTTCCCCTACTTGAGGCATTCAACCTCCGGGATCAAAACACTAAGGCTTATGTCCTAACAAACAACGAATCAAACGTGACCAATTACAAGAAAGCTTCGCTTAACATGAAAAACGCTTATCACTACCTACAAAATCTACTCCTCTTCTGTGTGCAACACAATTTCACATTGCAACACATTCCTGGAACTGATAACCTGGCTGACATTTTCACTAAAGCTTTGAGTAAGTCATCATTCGAAGCGGCCGCAAGCCAACTTGTCCACTTCTGACTTGCTCAACAAGGGAGTGTTGGACTATATGACTAATGTCACCCAGCACCTTTATATAAGCTCCTACGTACACTTATATAATCATCTGGTTCTACTATCTTGACTAGGTCACTCGGTGTATTGCGCCACTCAGGTGACTCACTACTCCAACAATACGATACTCATAATAAAATGGAAGGGATCGGAGCAGCGCTCAGATTAGAAGGCATGAACCTTCTAAATGCATCTGTAGCCCCGCTCATCGAACAGTGAGTCATTTGGCGACCTGGTATTTTCCGTCCCTCGGCAGCGCCGTTCGGCTGGTCCCCAGAATCTCTCGTTAGTATCGTGTATGCATGTGTAGTTATTTAGCAACAATGACCAGTATGAATACTGTTTATACACGATGATCCCAGCGATACTAGCCTGAAACCAAGATTACGGTAGTATTTCGTTCCCCCTGTTTATCTAGAGGGCTTGCAATCCTGTTGTAAATTGCGTATTTGGTGGGTGCACCATCAGGATTGGATGTACCAGCCACGCCAGGGTCTCATGATATGGCGTACGTGGGTCTCATCAAATTACTTCTGATGGTGTGGCACTACGGATGAGCCATTCGTCAATTGAAGGTGATCGACAGACGGACCGCGAATAGGTTTCCGTAAACACTGGCATGATAGCTGCTTACCGTGGAGCCCCCAGACCAGTCCATTAACAGTCCAATAACGCCATAATTTGCAGCACTGCTCGGCTACTCATTGGAGTGTGAAGAGAGGAAACCAAAACAGGAAATGCAAACAGCAGGAATATGAAACCGGCAGAATAGATTGACACTGGACGTCTTTTAGCTCCAGAGGGGTGTCTTCTAAGGAAATAAACAAATGCAGTCGAACGGCAGTGTCGCTACTTATTCCCTTTTGGTTCTGTGCAACATGGTTCAATGTCGGGTACTCAGTGTCGGCTATACAGTCATGGTCGATTGGTGTAGAATCCGCGTCAGTAGGTATAGCTGCCAAACCAGCTCTGCCGTCTGTGTCAGTTTGCATTGAGCTGCATTTCAAAGGAAAGAGTAGACAGTTCCATCTGCAGGATTAGCCCGCTTGGTGCCCGAGCAGCGGCGAGATCAGCTGTGTGAACAGTCTAGATTCAACGTTCCCGAATGCGTTATTTTACAATCCGCCGAATGGTTCCGTGTTTTTCTCACACTTTTCTCGCATAGGCACTATGCGATTGCGTCATCACACCGATTGCAGGCTGTTTAGACTTCTCGGCTCCGGGGCTCTCCGTGAGATTGATTGATTTGAACTCTGTCCATGTGTCCTCTTAAAGGTTTGTGGCTCACCAAATAGTTAAAAATTGAACTACAAGACGTCCACAACACCTTCAGCAGAATAGGCATGAACAAAGACGATTGCACAATCTGGTTTGGACATTGTGGGGTTCTATTGCACGTAGGAAACTGATTGACCAACACCGGATCCACTACGCTTGAATACAGTATAAACAGGTTGAATTCAGGCATAGAAAACCATCCCGTATTACAGTGTCTGCTTATTTGCAGCCACGGGCCGGTTTCTATACACTAAATTCACCCTGTAACACATATTCACGGTGATTGGTCCACAAATTAGCCATGCCAGTTTCTCACATCGTCAGGTGCATTCTCCCACACAATCGACGTTCACACCAGCTAATTCGTCTCACGACCACTGGAACCGCCAGTATATGTGTACATGCTAAATACCAGGAACTGGGAGCACCAGTTCCTAACGGCAAGTCTAATCATATATACGCTAAATAAGTATGCTAATAAGTTATATCTAACAGGACGCACAGTCGAGTTCGGCTATGTCCGCTGGTGGCTTCACATAGTACAAGCGAGCATCAAGAGTGAGGGCACGCGGGGCCCTATAATGCAAAGAACCACACCGCAACTGTACCACGGTGTATTATGAGCAAGTGCAAACAAGATTATGATCTTCACCAATTGGGGGTATTCGCGGGCAAAATTGAGGCGCATAAAAGCGTCTAACTCAAACCCCAGGATAACGCTGTCGACGCCTTGCAGTACTCACACAAACTGCACAGACGAGAAGAAAAACCAGGCTTTTCAGGAGGATGGACTTGAGAAGTTCCCTCAAACCGGCCGTATGCATTTTAAACGCACAAAGGAAATACCTGAGGGACACACAGGTGTAAAGTAGTGTCTGATATCTCTTTCGCCCTCTATGCGGATTTCGCGGCACAGGCAGAGCATTTGCACCTCTCTGGTCCACGCGTCTTGCTGTCACCGGTACCCGAACACACGGTTGACGCTTGGCCTGTCGCTCTTTTTCCACTTGAACATCCTGTTCACGATACTTTCCATATTCATCTTGTCTAGTACAACGAAGGTGAGTGTGGTGATAGTGGATGCCGGCATTCTCAGTTGTGTGCGCTGACTGCACGAATTTAGATTTAGGTTGGCAGCATGGGCGTAATTTAGGTTGACATGTAACGCCGCATGATGCGCTTGAGCTTCAGGGAGAATTGAATCTCCAGCACAATACAAGGGGCATAGAATTCCGTATTCCGGGATGCCCTAATGGTTGAAGATAATGGCTGAGGCATGCCGTGTGATGGCCGCACGCATGACGGAATGACGTGTGCTGTGACAGCGCATGTAGTGTTAATACGAACACATGTAACTACAGTCAAGTACCCGTGTAATGCAAGTTTACACGCATGTAATCTATATAACTACGCATGCAATCACAGTCAGCAACGCACATAACTTCAACGACTACCCATGAGATCCAGTCAGCAACGCATGTAATTCCAACCAATAACGGTTACGCAAAATACCCTGATTACACAAGTGATCCTCAACATCCTCCATACGCCACATATTGAGATCACTGTTTGTGCAGTTAAGACAAGGTCTCCCGCGTCTGAACGCTGGCCAGGTTGATCCTCTGAACTACGCGGATCTGGTTCTGTAAGGAGGAAACACACTGTCTTCCTGCTGCCCGTCTATCCTCGTCTCGCTTCGACGACGTTTTCCTCCGAATTCAAGAGCAATACGTGGCCTATACGTCGCCGCAGCTGCTTCAGCGGGTCTGACAGCCTCTATAGAACTTGTGACGCGTAAACGACGCGTCTGCGGCGCGTCTGCGGCGCGGAAAGGCTGGAACAGGACGTACCTTCAAAACGCGGCACAACTGCCACACCAACAGGAAACTGACGCGTAAAAGGCCGATTTCGGTTAATATTGACTGCCACGTTCTTCTCATTCAGCTCTTCTTCCATCAAATCTCCGTTCTCGGCTGTTTAGATGTTAGTGTCCTCAAAATGTGGTATTCCGCCACACCAGCAGGAAACTGACGCGTAAACGGCCGATGACGGCTAATATTGATGACCACGTTCTCCTTATTCAGCTCTTCCTCCACCCAATCTCCGTTTTCGGCTGTTTAGACGTTAGTGTCCTCAAAATGTGGTATTCCGCCGCACTAACAGGAAACTGACGCGTAAACGGCCGATGACGGCTAATATTGATGACCACGTTCTTCTTCTCCAACCAGGAACCGTCACGGCTCTGTTATTAACGCAAAACGCCGGCAGATCCAGCTCTCAGTCCCGGAAACACGCACAAATAAGAGTACTGGCACATCCGAGTGAGTACTGTCACATCACAGTCCTAAGCAAATAAACTTCCGTTAAATCCGCTCGGCCATTTACGTTGTGCTGCCAATTCCAGCTCGGCCAAAAAATACGCTAACCACCGTTAGACGGATTCCGCGAAAAATGACTCGTGAACCCCGTTAAACGTATTGTGTAATATTACGCGACTTCTGGGTCAAATAATGTTGGAGTATGGTGTCACCTGAGAGACAGAATACGCCAGTGTGACCTAGTGTGGCTAAGAGAGAGCTGACGATTATCTAGACAGGTGGGGCAGTAAACAGTGGAGAGGAGTGATATAAGGTCTAGGCTCCAACACTCCCTTGTTGAGTAGATCAGAAATGAACGAGGCGTTCTGCTGCCGATTCGTATGCTGATTTACTCAAGGCCTTGGTGAATATGTCAGCCAGATTTTCAGTGCCTGGAATGTGTTTCATCGTGAAGTTGTTTTCAACGCAAAACTTTAACAAGTTCTGTAGGTAGTGACAGGCATTTTTCATGTTGATCGAAGCCTTGTTGTAGTTAGTAAGATCGGACTCACTATTGGTGCAGATTTTTGTCTCGAGATCTTTAAGTTTGAAGGACTCAAATAGTGGAATCAGAGATTCAATATAGTTCGTAACGGATGGGAGGGCATAGGCTTCGGCATTGTGAATACTAGTGATCCTGTGCTCGTCCTTGCGTGACTTCCAGTTAATAGGTGAATTACCGACCATAAGTAGGAATCCCAATCGCGGTTGAGTGCATTGAGTTCCCAAATGAGAGGCATCGGAATACACAGTTATGACATTGGTATCGCACGGGCTGAATTTGAGGCATGCTGTAGGTGTCAGTGATAAATATTTGACCACCCGTAGTAAAATCCGCCAATCTATAACTCGCGGTGCGTTGTACCGATGACGTAACTGACTGGTCGCGAATGCGATGTCAGGTCGTGTTCGTGTGACGAGGAAGTTGAGCTTTCCCACAGCTGATCTATACCGAGAATGTGCGAACTTTGTAAGCGGCTGGATCAGAGCCGACTTGTTCTTTATACTATCTTTTGTGGGGGACCAACCTATCTGTTTAGCGAATGCTTCCAGATGTTCATCGTGTTGGAATTCGAGCTGTGTAGCGAGTTCGGCGTCTAATGGGGTAATGGGTGTGTCGCCGCTTAGATGTAGAGATGATATGTCGCTCTCGAAGTTGTTGACAAGCTCACCAATGCTTTTGCGAGAATCAATGGTAATCAAATTCCCATGCCGTTCAATATGCAGTGAGAGGTACGATTCCGGTTCGCCAAGGTCGGTAATTTCGAAAATAGTCATGAACGGTGTTACCGCTAAGTCATTTGTTTGGCTGCAATCAAGATATCATCGACATAGACAACGATGTATACAAGATGTTCGGCGTTGCGGACAAAAACGCTTGGACAGTGGGTTAGAGCCGTGAACCCCAAGGTGATAAGGGAACGCGTCAGTTCTTAAAGCCATAAACGAGGGGCTTGTTTTAATCCGTATAGTGCTTTGTTGAGACGCCATACACGAGAAGTGCCGTCAGAAAATTCTTTGGTTGTGCAACATAAACTTCCTTATCAATGGGTGCGTATAAGAAAGCTGTCTTCACGTCCAGACGGAGTCCAAGCTGATTGAACAGTGTAATGAAGGAATAGGAAAAGGGCGTCGTTGTTCGTGACTTGGGCAAATGTAGCGCCATAGTCAATGTTTTCTTTCTGATAGAAGCCACGAGCAACGAGTCGGGCCTTACGGCGGATGATGTTGCCGTTGTCAATTTGTTGGTTAAGACCCAGCGGGAGGAGATATCACGAAGACTCAATAATTCGTTTGCGCAGGCTGCTCTCCACGCAGTGACGTTCGATGATTTTAGGGCACGGTTGATAGTAGGGTGTTGATGAGGATCAGTTTCTGTCATGGATTGCGGTGTATTGTTTTTCACATTAGCAAGAACATTGTCCCGGTGGCCAGTGACATCTTCTGATCCAAGAAAGTCGATGAGGACCTGATGTTTGGATCCAGGTGGATCATGCAAAAATGGAGATATGCGAGGCTCGTTTGCTGGTTCGGTGTCCAACTTATGGGTCGGCGTCTTAACTATAGGCGAACATTCATGAAGGCTCAACTCTGTGTCTTCATTGTGGGTAGCCATATCACTATCCATTTCAATGGGGCTGAGTGAAGATGACGGGTCGTCATTGGAAGTCGAAATAACAGAATCAGTTTCAAGCCGCGCATGTGGTGCTCTAAAGTCTTCATAAAGGTTAAGGAAAGGAGCAGTCAGGTGTTTGAGTCGGGAACGGGAGTCCAGGGGTCCGTCTGTAGAGTTGCGACGACAGAAGCAGAAACGGTCTTGGAAAAAGGTACGAATTGGCGGATGTGGCAGTCTATAATGGCTCCCTTGAGAGGTTGTAGAACCCGACAGCGTTTGGTGTCGACGCAGTAGCCAAGATAAATGGCAGGAACGGGGCGTTTTATCGTTTGGGCATCGAGAACGAGCCAACCACACTGGCCGAATACATGCACCGTTAAAAGCTGTTTCGTAAGGTATCCGTACCTCGCTTGTAACTTAATGTATCAGGAGTGATTGTAGGATGGGAGTTGGTACCTTCCTTGTGATTTTGTGTTTTAGTATTAGGCTTGGGCACATGTAGCGCGCTCGAATCCACGGTCGACAAGCCCAGAGGTCATTGGGAAATTAATGCGCGGCGTGTACCGACTCATCGACCGTATGCAGGAGCTTCTAGCAGCATGCGACAGCGCTAAAGACTCTCCGAAGTACCCCAATTCAGTGTCGTCAGCATCAGAAACAAGCGTCGCTAGCACATCGTCGATCCCGGAAAACACTGATGTCGTTCTGGCGTCGCCAGCAGCAAATTCGGCCAATCAGTCGGCCGAAACCGTTAATCAAAGGCCGCGGAACGGCGGAAGCAATCCATTGACTCCACGCCCGCTCTCGTTTGTGGACCATACTGCTACCCCAGACCCGGAATCGAGGCTGCAGGAGGTGACTGCCGCGTTCGTGACATACTTAGCGGAATTCGAGAATCCTACTACCCTTTTGTCCGACCCAAACAACCCTACAACCTCGACTGCGATCTTGTCGTTGACTAGAAGATGCATGCTTTCGTGCCGAGAGCTGCTAGCGGTGCTGGACGTCCATTCTACGGCGTTTGAGGAGGTCAAGGACGAGCTCCTGGAGTCTATTAGGAGGTTAGAGGGCGCTGCTCGGTCAATAGTAGCAGTTCTTGCGCCCGCGCCAGTCTCGCTAGCAACTGTCGCTACTCAGAACCTCGTTTTCGTGGCCCAGAGATGCCACGAACTGTGTTTGAGGGGAGGCAATGAGTGTTTGGAATTACTCAGGAAAAATCCAGGACTGGAATTGTCTAAAGACAGGTCCTATTCTGTGTTTATGCGAGCATTGTGAAACGTGGATAGAATGGTTCTCTCTGCTAAGGTTTTTAGAGGGAAAATAGGCATATAGTATACGGATGCAGTGAGAGTTGGGACCTTGAGAGTACCAGGTGTGCATGCCGTAGGAATGTGCTCCATAAGTTTTTCCGAGAGCTTGGCAGGAGAGCGTGTCGCAGTTAGTGACGTCAGAAAGTAGCGGATGATTTCCGGTGACGGATATTTGCGCCCGTCGTCAAAAGACCAAGATTGTGAAGTATTTGGACCATGTTGGTAGGTTGATCGTTTAGATCAGTGACCTCGTAGTTGTCAGAAGGGGACACAGTAGGTACGGTCCTGGGAGTGGTATGATCACGGCGATTACTGTTGTCGATGGTCGTCGAAGGAGTGGAGGTGTTTGTCGAGATGTCGTTAGAAGATCGGCAAGAAACGTGGAGGTTCTACCGGCTAATGTCGTCAATTTTTAGGGCGCAGCTGTGGTTAGCGATGAATTGATGGATGGCGGTGATGGTCGGAAACAAACTCTTGTCGTGAAAAATGGTGCGCTCGTTTGCGAGAGTAACCCAGGTAGCTTTCGTTCAGTTTACTCTCGTACATGGAACCATAAATGATGAACATGAAGTAGGCAGAAGGAGTAAGCCGTGGGCGAGTGGCGCTGTCGCTGAGACGGGTAAGAGCACGCATCAGGGAGTCATCCAAGAAAAGAGGGGAAGGCATCAGTGAAAGTGGGGTAATCTACTGCAGGGTTTGTGAATATGCAGTGTTGAGGTGAGAAATTGTGCGTATGCAATGAATTTTGTGAGGAAATGCACCATGTGAGATATTCATGCATAGATTGTGAGGAAATGCACAGTTGTGGAGGACACGTAACTGCATGCACGATTGATTAGGTACTAGGTGCCCAACTTCAAGGCTAGGGTGGTCATGCAGATTTAATCGGTTACTGGTGACGTCTGGGGGAATTTCCTTTCTTGCGGGTTAGATTGGGGAGATTTAAAGGATGTTGAGTATTCAAAACTCTCATGGATTGCTTGGCACTTCTAAAAAAAAAATTCTGCTCCTAGCCTCAGGTATCCATAAGTGATCAAACTAACCTTGAAGGGTACGTGCAACCAATTTGGATACATCAGCTGTATCCGATCTGTGCAAGGCGCCAGATCCACGTGTAGCAGGGGGTCGGGTAGCCGGAAGAGGGTCAGGATGTGTCGGCTTCGGTACTGTCTTCCATGTCGTCAAGATTCTGGCATAAAGGAGCCTAGATATGTGCGTCGGCTCTGGCCAATCAGGGTTCTCCCTTGTAAGATTGCGGTGGCTGAGCAGGTGTCCTCTGTGGCTGAGAATAATAGTGTCGCAGCCTATGCATTTAGCCTCAAAGAGAAATGGGGAATGCTTTTGCAGAGCAAACACACTCGTTGGGCTCCATGTTTGAGTATGGCATCACCTGAGAGACAGAATACGCCAGTGTGACCTCGTGTGGATAAGAGAGAGGTAACGATTATCTCAACAGATGGGGCAGTATACAGTGGAGAGGAATGACACAAGGTCTAGGCTCCAACAACTATAATTGTTGGACTATATGATTAATGATACCCAGCGGCTCCAATATAAGCGCCTGCGTACACTCATAAATTCACTTGATTTTACTATCTTGAATAGGTCACTCAGTGTATTGCGCCACTCAAGAAGCTCAAGACTCCAACAAGATCTGAGCTATGAATCATTGATTGAAGGGTGTTTCGTATGATTGGTCATACATCACGCAATGCCTCCAGAAATCCCTCGCTGCATAAGAAATATATCACGTGATGCCACTAGAAATGCTTCTAGAAATCTCTACTGAAATGGCCTCATACATCACGTGATGCATGTAGCAATGGCAGTGAAAATGGCCTCGATGATTTATCATGTGATTCATGTAGCAATGGCAGTGAAGATGGCCTCGATGATTTATCATGTGATTCATGTAGCAATGGCAGTGAAGATGGCCTCGATGATTTATGATGTGATTCATGTAGCGATGGCAGTGGAAATATTTTTGGAAACAAGCTGGAATATTTAT